>JANTCA010061777.1:0-16544 GCA_024741275.1 Chironex yamaguchii
AGATAGCTATAGTTAAGTTAATACACCATAGGGAGAAAAAGCGGTAACAAGTTTAAACAATACTATAGAATTGAAAAACAATACAAAAAAGGCGGAAAAGGAACATAAAAACACAAACAAATTAGCAAGAGAGACCAAGATTGTAGTGACACAATTGCTTATTCTCTTTTGTTGTGATGGCAAAATAGTGTTTCCCCAACTATCGGTTTCAAAACCTTCTTGTAAATATGATGCCCACTGGCAACAGTTGCAAAATCTAGTCTGAAATATTTGATTTTTTAAATAAGCTCCCCTCTCCAATAAGCCCCCCTCTCTATTAAGCCCCCTCTCTATTAAGCCCCCCTCTCTATTAAGCCCCCCTCTCTATTAAGCCCCCCTCTGAAACCTCAAAAATTAAATAAGTCCCCCAAGGGCTTAATAGAGCTTTTATGGTATATATTTTTAAAATAACAGTATGCAATATGAATTTGTTAGCAATGATACATGCAATTTCATGGGTACACTCTAAACATGTGATTTCAATTTTTGTGTGGTCCAATCATTGTATACTGTGACATGTGTACAAGTAGGCTAAGCCTTATACATTAGCTGAAAAAAGTAAAATGTTAAAAATGACTCCAAACCAAGATCTAGATGGAAGACACCTACAAACTGTAACAAAAAGCCATTCAAGTGAGAGGTCAAACTGGTACACCTTGCCACTCACTTACTAAAGTTCTCAATTAATACAGACTACATATATCTTGTCACATATAGAGCTTGACCTCTCTTAAGAGTAAACTTTCTTCAGACAGTCCTTCCCTTAACAAAAATAAGTTGGCACTTCAATTCAGATGAAGATTTAAAATTAAAATACATAACCTAGCTTTAATTACAAGTGAAAAACTTGCTCAATTTCAGTAAACTTGAAAGCTTTATGTGTTGCTAAGCAAAAGAAGTAGATGACCTTTTTGAATCTGCTTAAGGGAGTTCACACTTAAAAGTTTTGTCCTTTAAAGCTCTAAATACTGTTTGTTGTGGAGAACTTTAGCTGCAATGGCCTACCTTTTCTGTGAGATATTTGTGGCAACTGGCCTCTGAGACAAAACTTGCAAAATGTCAATAATGATTTTTGCAAAGCCACTCACATGATTGATAGCTCAGTAGAGAAAATTGTGCTAATGTGAGAATCGCATTGATAAAGACTTCAAAGGTGTCTAGTGGAAAATAATGAGGTTACATCACAGAAGAACGATAAATGGCAAGTAAAAAAGGGAACAACCAGCAAAAACAGCCAAAGCGAAATGGAAATATAAAACTCTACATTGTTCTTGATACAATTTCAGCTTCAATGAAGTGGCATTTGGAGAAAAATGAACCATCACTAAAGTACTCAGCAATCTCTGTTCCATCCCACTTAACAGAGCTGCTGGCAAGACAGCATGTGAACAACTGTTGGATTCTGATGTGCAGATGAGCTATTAAGTTTTGCAAAAACCTTTAATAAGTTTAGTCATCCTCAAGTGACTCTAGAAGTAGACAATATGCATGCAGAGGAACCAGACTATAGTTCTGGTGAATAAATTGGTGATAATGATGAAGATATGAATGAAGGGCAAAGCTGGACTCAGCACAGCAATAGCATAAAAAATTGCAGTATACCACATTGTTAATTCATGTTATACATTATGCAAATTGCAGTTATGTACTTATAAACTTTGCTCCTGCAAAGCACTTGCTTTGTGCTTTGAAAAGACTTAAGGATAGAATCCCCCAACAGTGGTGGAGGATTATTAGAAGCCACATGAATAACGACTTCTGACAGGAAGATACGGTCATTAAAAAAAACGTTATTGATGCATTTGCAAAATCAAAACTCACAAGGTTTGTATAAAACATTTTGGGAACAGCAAACATGACCAAACCTTTTACATGCTTCGGATGATACTATGACCTTATTTGGCTTTAACTAAATGTTTTGTATTAATAATTCAGACTCTTCTATACTTGTTTTGGATTTCAGAAAAACCTAGAAGTCTTCAACTCAGTAGTCTATAAGACAAATGATCAAGGTATAAACCATATCAATAAAATAACAACTATTTTTAATTACATAGAAAGGCCACTGGACGTGGCATCTTAAGGATACATCAACAGGCACAAAACTGGCATATTCATTTCTGAAGATTATTAAGTAATACATACCATCTGATAATTCTTCTGAAATTGTGTTCCATCACTATGGAACATTTGACAAATGGTTGTCTTGCCTACGGTCGAGTCACCTTTAAAAGTTAACAAGCAAAATTCAAGTCAACTGAAAGAACTGAATAACATTTAACATTTCTCAAGTTCTATAGAGTACGTTCCTTTGTTTTGGCGATATTGTCCTAATTGTGCTAAATTGATAGTATAGGCCTTAGCAAGACAAAGAAAAAAACAGCCGAAAAGTTTGGAAATAGTGCTCAGCTTTATAACTACTCGGAAGATACAAATTAAGGTAGGGCATTGCTAGCAGTAGTTACTATAGAATTAGCATATACATACATAATGTGCCAGGTGAGGAAAGTTGTGGTATTTGTTTACAACGCAAAGAAAATATGATCGACAAGAAAAGTAATTTGGTCATTCACAAAAGATACATCGACATGTAGTTTACTTGATTAGCTAATCTTACCGATGAGCATGCACTTTCCTCGGTAATACACCATCGCGCACACAGCCGAACCTGTCAACTTCAAATTTCGATCATAACTTTAGGATGTATATTTTTGTTTATAACACAATACCTCAAACACACAAGCGGATCCAACGAAAGATTCGTTACCATAGTAATGACGAGCAGGGGCATTCGCAAGGAGCCCATACCACAAGATGAAGATTGGCGCAAAGAAACTGGCGCTGAAACCGGAAATGAGCAAACGCAAGTTCGGCCAACAGACATAAATAACAGCTCCCTGGTTCGGTCTAGGTTACTATGTGTTCGAAATTTTTTTTCGGTAAGTACGGCACCCTTTAAAACTTGGATGTCAATTTTTACGCAATTATTGGCAACATTCTTCATTAATAACAGAAATATAGGTGTTAGCGGTCGTTCACAAAGTATGTAAAGGAAAAAATGAGCATTTTGAGCCCCCGTCCTCATGTAACGGCCTGTCACGCTTAAGATGATATCCCCTCTTTGTTATGTAACGCTTTCGCGAGAACCCCTCCTAGAGATAGGATGACAACGCATTAATAAAGGTAGAATATATAATACAACATGGATTGTCAATGATATTAAGACAACAGAGCTTTAAGATTTATATTTATTATACTTTTCAACACACTTTACTCAGTTTCATCGGACCAGTCTGTAGGAATTTCATTATCAAAGACTGTGATTTCATTTTGAGTATCAGCCACATTTTCTAGATCACAATTTTAGTAAAACAAAGTACAAGTTGCAATTGGAACATATGTGTTGTTTGATCAAATCTTGACTCATAGATGGACAGGAATAATCATATGGTATTCCCTGAGGATACGTCTTTGTAACTTGTTTGGGCATCAAGCTGTTTCGCAATGAAATATCCTGATGCAGTGACAGGTACATAGCATCTCTGTCACTTAGCACATTAGTCATCTGTAAAGGTGGTGGTAGAAATTTTTCAGGAACAACTTTCAAGTACGATGATTGAAACTCGAGCAATATTTTTCATTGGAATACTTTACAGTTTGTAATAAATATTGTGATTGTCGAGCATGACATGCCTTCCATGCTTCTGGCTTTGTCCCTGTGACGTACAAGTGTGTCATCTTTTATAAACTCTGCAACTACAGGGTTGCATCTATCGCAAGGCCTAACCAGATTTCAGCGAGAGTGCGCCCAGCAAATTTAAAGGTTTTCATCTCAAGACTTTTCTCAATTTTCACACCCTTTGTATCAAGATGACTCCCAAATTTGTCGTGCTCAAGGATAACCACTCAATTCTTTGCTGAGTTTCGCCATCCTGCACTCAACACGTTTGAATGCACTTTGACCAGGAGCATTTGTTGATAAGGAAATTATTAAGTGTTTAGTTGAGCAATTAATATTGTTCTCATGCCTTGGATTTTCATCAAGGCCTCCATCAACAGTAATTATCATCACTTTCTTCTCCTCACCTTTGGCAGCCTGAAAACATGATGCATATTTGGGTAGAGAGTGTATGCTCATTATATCTTGGACATGGGTGAATGCAGATGCTCCTAAATGCTTGGCACTTTTGATGCTTTAGTTAGTTGATCTAGTGCTTTCACTGCGTGTATCACTTCGTTGTGGCATCAGTTGTGGGCCGCAGAGCATGAAATCACTAATCAACAAATTGCTTTGATCAATTTTGAATTATCGCATTTTTCAGGTCGACTGAAGTCAGAGGTAATATTGCCCATCAAGACCTAACGATTTGTTTTGTCCACACTCTCGAGCTAACGTTTTCTCTCGTTATGCAGCTTTTTCTGACAAGCTGCATTCTCAATCGCTTCTTTCAACGCTTCCTTTAGTTGCTTCAGTGTCGCTTGCCTTGTTGGTATTTCTCTATAACACCAGGGAACACTTATTTTGTTGCATGAAAAAACAGACCTTCCTATAAACAATTTGAGTGCGTAGATTTAAAATCTGAAGTCGGTTTTTGCATGCAAGCTACAGATTTTATGCAATTTGACATTTTTATTTGCATTTTCAATTTTTCGTTATCATAGGAAATTGCAATATCAGCCGCAATTCTTTTGTTCAATTGAATCTTAAAACGGCAAGAAAGTCATTTATGTATATTTATTAAGGCAAAAGAAACATAACGTTAAAATGTGATTATAGAGTATATAACACTATTGTTGGTTGTGCCATATTTTCTGATAGCGTTTCTTAGAAAACATCAGTTTCTATCTGAATGAGTATTTTATTCAGGAAGAAATTTGCGTTTGTACACTTCAATCTCGTTTAATGCTCCAGCAGTAGTCAGCCATCATACTTTTGTTCCAGCGCCCTTGGTAGCGTTCTTCCATGATCTTTAGGTCTTGGTGGAATCGTTCTCCTTGTTCGTCACTCACATCCCCCAGGTTGTCAGGGAACTTATCAAGGTGGCTGTTCAAAATATGAGGATTGATGCTCATGTTGCACCCGAGATCACGAAAAGCGAGGAGCATTCTGTTCACAATTTCACTGTAGTTCTCCGCCTTATTGTTTCCAAGGAACTTTTGAATGACACAAATGACACAAATGACACAAATGACACAAATGCCACAAATGCCACAAATGCCACAAAGGATAACCATGCTGCCTTCTCTAAAGCGGTCATCTTAGCAACAAACTGATCGTCACGAACTAGAGTTCGAATCTGTGGGCCATCAAACACACCTGATTTAATCTTCTCAAATGATATCCCTGGTAAAGCTGTGATGATGTGTTGGAAACATTCACCTTCGGTTTCCAGTTGCCTTGACAATTTGCTTCATCAAACCTAATTTGATGTGAAGAGGAGGAAAGATGATCTTATCTCTGTTTACAGTTGGGTCTTTTATGATATCTGACATGCCTGCTTTAAGGGTATCACGAATAGGCCAGTTATTCTGGACCCAATGCCTGTCTCGTGCCAGGCTGTCCCACATACAGAGGAAACATGGAAACTTGGTGAAACCTTTCTGTTGTCCAAGAAGAAAGTTGACCATCTTTAAGTATATACAAATGATCCAATTGTGCTCATCATACCTTAATACGTCCATGACCACTCTCATATCACCATAGTCTTTCCGCAAAAGAACACACTTAAGACTGCGTTTTGAACTGTCTAAAAAGAGTCTCCTATAGTAAGGTACACCCAGTTCTTTGAGAAGCCCTGGGATGTCATGGCAGTAAACAAACTGCCTGTCTTCTGAAAAGGTCACAAAAAGCTTGTCACGATTTCCAAAATATGATACTTTAACAGAGTGATCAACAAGATTTCTGCCTTGTAGTCTTGATGCCAAAACCTCTGCTGCTTTCTTTGAACGATCCAAATCCAGCACTAAATCATTCAGTTCAGCCTGGGGAAGAGGCTTGGTGTCTGAAGAACAGTCATCCGACAATGACCACTTTTGTGTCAATTCACTGTCAGAACTGTTAGAACTCGTTTGTATCATGTCCAATGTCTTCATCGTCCAAAACTGGAACATGAACTTCTTTAGAGTGTGTAGCAGGCCGAATAGCTGAGTGAATGTTCGGATACGTAATCTTATGTCGGTTTTTCTTCCCAACACCCGATGTGTTTACCATGCAGAAATAACAGTCAGTTACATGGTTGGTGGGTTCACGCCAAATCATTGGAACTCCAAAAGGCAGAACTTTGCGTTTTCCTTTGGTACAGTCTCGAAGCTTGTCCTCACAATTGTGGCACACAACATGAGGAGCCCATTGCTTGTCTTGATCACCAAGATGAACTTCAAAATATACCTTGTAGGCACGCTTGACGAACGAGGATATGTTACGTCTCTGACGATTGAGTGTGTAGCATCCACATATGTAGCAGAAGGCATCAGGCTTGTTTCTGCAATGATGTCTCCATATGGAAGCCATGTTTGAACTGAAAGAAAAGAAGAATTATATTCAAGGAGGGTAAAAAATTCGCACCCAGTCCCGACTGGTAAAAAATACGCAAGCAATGTTCACTTGAATTTTTCATAAAGTAGAATTTTTATGACTAAGCAAGCATTCCCATTCATTTCCTTATCTATTTAGCTTCCAAATGATGTACTATGACATCGTTATTCTCAATTTCTTCAATTTCTCCCAATTCATTAGCCTCAAATTGCATACAAACTAGAGCTTGTAGAGGAAAACTAATTTCAGATTTGAAATCAGCGCCTAAAACTCCTTCAGAATCAGTTACAATATCCAATGCAACTCAAAGTTACTGAAAATTTGTTCCGCAGTGTTATCTATCACTTTAAAGTTTGAGGGTACTTTTCTGCTTTGGGAGCTCCACATTAATGACTATTGTTACAATCTTTCAACCCGAAATTGATGACATTTTTATTGTTAATTTGGTTGTTGATAAACTATTCTTGTCTTTAAATTCTTACGTAGATTGTTTGTATTATGTGTATTTGAAGCCAATCAAACCAAATTAATCGAAATAATTGCGATTAACGATGCGTAAACATTGAAAGACGTTGAAATTAGCTCTAATTAGGCACAGACTATTCTTGAAAGTCTTAAGCACTCTTTAATGTCCGCTTTTCTTATGTAGATACATCTATTCAATTCCACACTACTCATTTCTTTAACTCAATCCGTTTTGAAAGACATAACAAACGTTGATCCGTCAAAAGTTACAATTTTACATTTCAAGCATTAAATATGCCAGTATGTTCCATTTTTTCATTCGGCAAGTGGTATTTGTTCGAAGTCGATTTGAAAGCCCTTAAATTGTGCCTTTTTTCCAATGTTGATAGGTTTTAAAGCTTTATGCTTGGGAGTGTTCTTTCATAAAAAGTGTATGCAATTTGCGACGGAAAGAATTGAAAAGACTCAGATCAATTTTGTTTCTTAATGCTGTATTCGTCTTTACATTTGGCTGTACTCCAATCCTGGTATGTATGAACTGCTTCTGGTTTTATCTTGTCCTAGCTCTGTACTCAGCGTATTTTTACTTTTGCATTAGTTTGCCAAAGAAGAGTTATTTTAATCCTAAAAACTAGTTTGAATTTATTGCTTGAACTGTAAACATGAGGTAAAAAAATGTATTGATCCATGTATTGCAAAATACTTTTGGTCTGCAATTCTAAATACAAAGCTATCCTATCAATGTGATTTTATATTTAAAGCAGATATCTAAATCATAAATAACTTTAAAATTTCACACTTCTTCTTTGTACAATGTCGAGGGAAAAAAAGCACATAAGAGCATATTTATCTTTCTAGCACTCAACTGCCAGACTACGATGCAGTTATTGTTTAAACAAATTAGCAATATAAAACTACCCTACTTATATATAAACGAAAGATCAATTAAGATAAAAAATGATGAGTAGTTACCAGCAAATGTTACTTACTAAATAGCATACATGTCTCTTATAGCGTAGTAATGGCAATTATCTTCCAATTTTGTACATCTGACTTTTGCTTTCTTTTTCAGGTTTCAATAGCAACATTTACAGCCTACGTTCTGAGTGGAAATGAACTAACTGCAAGCAAGGTCTTCTTTGCCTTAGCACTATTTGATATCCTGCAACTTACTCTTAGCTTGGTCCCATCCCTTATATCTAAATTTGTGCAGGTAAGAACAAGTCTACATTCCATTTCATATGTTACTTTAATTTTAAAACAAGCCTCACCTGTTATCACTCGTGACTGCATACACTTGCACTGTGGTAACATTGAGAGAGGATGCTTTGAGTCGTAGCGTAATCAGTCTGCTGTTCAGAGGGCGACATCCCATGATCATAGGTGTAATATACTTGTGCACGAGAAAATCGACTCCTGCCTCATGCCTGCTGCTGTCACCACTATAATACAGCCTGTGCTCTTCGACTGCTGTCTCCTTAACACTACCTGTCTATCTCATCTCACTGATGCCAAGCACGTGCCACAAGTATCTGTGCATCTCGTGTGTTAGTTCTGCTAGCTTACCCACCTCCCAAAGCGTTCGAACATTCTATGTGCCAATGTACGTGTCCTTTGGGAGTCTTATACACCCGCCTACAACCCAGAGAATCACTTTTTACTTCCAGGACAAGAAAATAGCGACGTCTTTTTTAAAACGTAACCAGTAAAAAGCTCACAGACGCATCTAAGAAATACGGCACCAAGTGAAACACCATTGAAAATTGAAGGTGATTTCTAAGGGGTATATCTCAAAAACAACGCAGTCTTCCGACAATTCATAATGGCCGCCATAACCATGAAATCGTTTATTTAAGGCTAAAATAATTGTGTTATGTTCCAAGCAGCTCTTGTATTTTGTTTACTTTTAGTTTCTAAAACAATTTATTTCCTTTGCAGTGCATTGTGTCTGTTAAGAGAATATCTCTGTTTCTGGAAGCTGAAGAACTTAAACGAGATGCAATTTCGTCCAAGATGAATCGTGGTACCGGTAATCATTAGATCTGAATTAACTAGCATGTGAATTGCCAATATTACGTTGTTTAGTTTACTGCTTGCAGATCCTATTGTTCACGACAAATACTGAGACAAATACTGAACAGAATCAGTGGTAAGGAAAAGTATAACCAAATCTATTAATATCTAAACCAGAAAAGTGTTCAGATAGATTTAGGACAAAAGACATCGATGAAAAATAGATGGCTTTGCCCAAGAGTAACATTATTATTATAGTAATAGCAATTATCAGTGAAATGAAATAAGATAATAATATCTGTTGTAGAATCCCTATCTATAATCTAAGTAATAACACAAAGTAAACGACACTTGCTAAGAACCAGGGCAGGTTTTTTCAAAACGTTTAAAAATTGTCTCTAATGCATTTTTGGGTCTTTAAGCAAAGTCGTAAATTAACAATTAGCTTTATTTTTTACTTAAAAGTGTTTGACAACACCTCATAACATCAGAAGAGCTTCCATTTTGCTATACTTTCACAAAATATATTGTCTGCTTTTAGCTGGCTATCTAAAAGAGTGCTACTTTGGTAATATGTGGGACTAATATCTGTTTGAAAGTTTGAAAAAAATAGATGCCTTATCTAATGACAGGAACTGAACTATTTTCTATTTAACAACAGACCTTAGAATAAAGGAATTTAAACTGATATACAAATAACTCACTACCTTTAAATTAACAGTAATATCAAATCTCTTTGTGTATCCTTATTTTACAGATGATGTAAGAATAAAGGTAGAATCAGGGACATTTAGCTGGGAGGAAACAACAACACCAACGCTTACAGAGTAAGTATTTCTATTGTACTATTCTCTTATCCTTAGAGCGCTAGTGGCAGTATGACATGCATTTAGACAGCAGCACTTTTGTCAACTTCCTGTTGCATACAATTTCTCTTTTTACGATAAGAGATTCTAAAAATTATAGCATTATGCAGAGCAAATTAATTGGAAATAACCACAAAACTATAAATGTCCACGTTATTTAAGTGGAAGATAGCATTTTCTCGTATGCTTTCTTGACCACCCATAGAGAGGGTCTTCTACTTATTTTCCCTACTCAAAAAGAGTCCAAGAACAGAGATCAGATTTGCACAAAAATTATAGAGTTTGACCATTTAAAATTAGCGATAACATTGAATACTAAAATCCTCGTTTCGTACATACAGGAAAGTTTTAAAGATTTAGTATAAGCTGACATTTTTGCATTCAAGAAATGTTATTTGTCTTCGACAGTATTAATCTTACAATCAAAGGAAAAAGTCTAATAGCAATAATCGGAGTCGTTGGATCAGGAAAGTCAGCTTTGCTTTCAGCATTACTGGGAGAAATGGAGAAATTGGATGGCAAAGTGTCAGTCAAGGTATTGTGAACACAATTGCTATATTATGTCCTTATGTTGATAACCAAATGAAACTGCAATCCACTGCGAATGACCTTAAACCATTTTTATATTTGGCAATTTTTCATATTGCTTAATTATGCTTGACAATATCAGTAACAAAATAGTTAAACAAAGCAATAATTATCAAAATCATATCATGGATCCAAGATCATAATCATTTGCATCACTGTCCTTACTTGTGGAATCACCAAAGAAAACTAAACTCTAATCCCTTGTTTAAGTCAATTTGATTGTTTTGTACAGCAATGCTGGTCACTGTTTCTACACCTTACTTTCCATAGGGGTCTATCGCATATGTATCTCAGCTGCCATGGATTCAGAATGCTACACTACAAGAGAATATTTTATTTGGAAGGAGTTACACATCTGCAAAGTACGAGAGAATAATAGATGCGTGTGCATTGCGAGATGATCTTTCCATTTTACCCGCTGCTGATTTAACGCAAATAGGAGAAAAGGTATATCACTGTCTATGAAAGGTAGTTTTTGCTTTATTTTTCTTTGGATGTTGTAAAGAGGCTAATACTTTACTGAAATAATTGTTAATTCAATAGAGTGTTTAAAAATCTTGTAACTGAGCTTTTTGTTAGATCTCTAGTTCTTTCACCATTAGAGCAGATATCAAAGACTTCAGAAAACCTACAACCACACTAAATAAAGAGAGAGCTTGTAAGTAAAGTCATTACAAATAGAACATAATTTGACAATGAAAATATAACACTAACTAAAATCATTTCAAATAGAACATTTCATGATCACGCAAATAATACAGCGACTGATATCATTGCAAATCGAACATCATATGATCATGAAAATGAACTAGTAATTAAAATTATTGCAAATCAAACATCATGCAATCATGAAAGAAATAGTAGTCAAAATTATTGCAAATCGAACAGTGTCTGATTAGGGAAATGTAGCAGTAACCAAAATTATTGCAAATTGAACATCATATATTCAAAAAAATTAAATAGTAACTAAAATCGTTGCAAGTCGAATATCATATGCTAGAAAGAAAGAAAAGGTTAGCTTGAAATATTTCTTCAAATAATTTACTTTTTACATGAAATATGTTTTCGCAGAGACCATTTTTTTATAGAAAGTGTTTGATTATTTCCGCTCGATTTGGTTGTTGCAAGTTTATGATTTTTCCTTACATTCAAATAAGCAAAACAAATAGTTATGTGTAGCCATATTGGTAGATTGTTCGTTTCTAAACATTAATGGAGTTATTTGTTATTCTGTATGCCTTCCTTATGCCAAAGTAAAGACCACAGGTTAACTTGACCGAATTAAAGATTATCTCTTGCTTTTTAGGGCATTAACTTGAGTGGTGGTCAAAAGCAGAGAGTAAGCATTGCAAGAGCACTTTATGCTGATGCTGATATTTTTTTGTTTGACGATCCACTTAGTGCTGTTGATGCTCATGTAGGAAGACATATATTTGACAAGGTTATTGGACCAAATGGAATGTTGAAGGACAAGGTAATTCAATTTTACTTCTATTTGAGAATAACTTTGTTACCATGAACGGGCGTAAATATATCTAGTCCTATTCTAAAAAGCTAGAATGAGAATCATCCAATTGGTTAGTGGTGTCAAGTGGACTGTCACATCATTCCTTTTGCAGAAGTTAATTTGCAAGAAAAGCGAAAACCTTTTAAAAATGACAGATAATTCTCGTTCATTGCTCGGAGATCCTAAATGACCTGAGAAATTGTTAAGAAAATGAAACCAGGAAAAACTTTTTTCTTTTGAAATAAGAAGTAAACTAAATTGGATTTTCATTGTAAAATAAAATCAAGCTAGCATGCAATAGTGACTTGACACCTTAAACTGTCGTAACGTTGCAAGGTTGTTCTGTGAGTGTTTATGAACATAGCAAACTACTTCCACTTGACTTTGAATGTGATACTTTAGGAAAGAGATAAATCAAGTCATAAAGACCTCACTAGAAGCACATATACACTTGTCTAAATTTCCTTCACCTTCCAATAACGATGAAGGAACACCAAAGCGTACAGAATAGAATCTCCGTCAGTGAGAGTAAGCGAGTTAATTTTTTATGGTGAAAATGTACTTTTCAAAAGCTTTGTAGTAATCGGGAATGATTTATGCTCATTTATATTTCAATGGATTTCAACGGAAAACTTACAAAATCATACATGTCAGTTGCCAAATTATAGACTATTGTGAAAATATCTATTTTGAAACGGACCTGGTTATTTGAAAGAAAACGCTCATACTTTCTTGTAATCCTGTCTCTTGCAAAGCTCATTAGTGTAAACACCTTTTAATGATTCTTTAAAATACCTTCTCAATTATTAACTAAACAAGTGGATTCAGCTTATCGAAACTTTTAACAACCTGAATATAATTTGCAACGATAATTACGTATATCATGTAAACGAGCAGCTGCAACATATATATTGAAATTAAGAAAAACCTTGACTACTTATAGGTGCATTCTTTTAAAACTTTTCTTCTTTATTTTAATTCGGCATATGTGTCTAAGTTGCTCACATGAGGGAAAAAAGGCAAGAAACAAAAACACGACTTAATGGTGCAAAAGACTGTCAAAAATTCTGTTACATTGTACCACTAAAATGCTAATCCATTTCTATACCTTATTCGTCTGCTTAAATTATGATTTGTGAAACAATAAAAATGCAAAATTGTATTCATTACGTTATGGCAATACCATGTTTGCGAAAGGATATCTGTGCTTCAGGGGCTAAAGAGGTGCTGCATTGCGTACACACCAAAGAAAACACCGTGAGATTTAGATAAAAGTAATAAGGAAATAAAAACACCTGAGCTTTGTGCTTTTTATTAGCGTAACAATTAAAGTCATAGTCAAGGTATGGACAGAAAAGAAAAGAAGGAATGAATCAGAAGTTTCTTTTGAATACGTGACCAAAGGACCCTGCGATTCTATTGTTAAAGATATGCCTATGATCAGCTAATACCTTAAAAGAAAGAACATTTCGTAGCTGTAAAGTATAGATAACACATGAAAGAGAATGATACAGGGCGTCTATTGCTATTGACGCAAAAGAGTTGACAATGATGAAAATTTGGCATCTATAACAAAGTGAGAAATTGTACTAGCATGCAAAAAATCTTTGTTGTTTGTATTTTTAGCCTGAACTGTAACTTATATGCAGCCTGTGAAACTTGGATAACAATTCTACAGTCTAAATGTCAATCTGGATGATTTAAAAGTCCGTATTTAGTTTGATTTCCTATTTTTTCTCTATTGAGGTGAGAATATTGGTAACTCATGGATTGGGTTACCTTAATAACGTTGATCAAATCGTAGTAATGAATGAAGGTAGGATTATTGAGGTAAGTGTTTGGATGACCATGATATAGTTACACATACCTAACATATATAAGAATGATATTGGACTTGTCATTCATGTAGTAATTACGGTCTATCACTGCCACTGCAGGATCTCTCAAGGCATAGTCTATTGCAAAATACACTGGAAATGTAACTATTCCTATCTCCTTTTATGTCTCTAAATCGGTACAATTTCTCCTATTATGTCTCTTCAAGGAATTCACCGATTGCACGCACAGTTTAGGTTACGTAGCCTTAAGGTAATAGATAGAAGAAGGATATTATGTAGATGAGTTTAAATGTCCATGTTTTCATCTTATATTTCAAAACTTGAGACGTTTTCTGTACGTTCCATCTAACTTTTTTTCTATATTTGCAAGAGGGTCCACGTTTCTGGTCAATAGATCAATGATTGTGCAAAATACTTTTAATAGATTTAAAACGACATCGCAGAGAACATAGAAGCAATTTCAGTAGTTAAACAACCATTTGGCTGAAACCTATCTGTCTGAATTTTTATGTATAGTAACAAGTACCAAAATTGATACATAGAACTGCATAAATTATCTATCTAAAGAGCTCAATTGTTTGTATTTCTATGGAAATAGCATTTAAAATTTTGTACGAACTTTACAGAAAGTGAGCTTCCATGTGTACTGTACCGTGTGTAAGCACAACAATTTGTGAGAAGAGAGGAAATTTATTTCAAAACAGTGTATTTTTCATTTATTTTGTTACTAATGGAATGATTTAATGCTTTTTTCTCATTAAATGTTACTTTCACAGACTGGCTCTTACAGTGCGATCTTCTCAAACGATTGTTTGTCGCATCTTAATATAATAAACAACCCAGAATTTCAAAAAGGAAATCATGGTAACTGTAAATGTACCCTCATTCAATTGGTCATTATAAAGTAGCTCTTTTTCCGATTTTTCACTTTGCTGTTTTATCGGAAACCCTTCCTTTCATGACTAAAATTCTTTAAGATAATTCTTGTCGATTTTGCCTCTCATCAAAGAGGGGCCTTGTAGAACTATAGAACAGAATGCTTGTGCATACTTAATTCATTGCTTTCATTTGACGTGTTCAGTTAATCGTTTTTCAACTATAAACCACGTTTTGACTGAGAAGGAAGTGATTTGAAACCAAGGTGAAGGCTATGATCAGCGATGCAGAGGATCCAGAGTGATGCTTGCTTTTTGTCTGGTTTTCTTCTTGCTACTTGCGAGAATAAAGTTTGAAATGTTGCTTAAGATCAAACTTCGGTAACTGTTTTAAATTTGAGCTGGTTTGAGTTGATGTTTGACATTTACTGTTATAATGAGAGTTATGAAACATCTTTTCTTTGGAAATTCTCCGCACTCCTAACTAAAGTAATCCTATTCTTTTCAATAAGAGTATGTGCATCGCATTAGCTTAATTTGCAGGGAGAATCTGATTTCTTTAATTGTCTTTTTCCACTAACTTGTGTAGAATATTTGATATGCAAGTCCTTCATACTTTTTTCATATTACTTCTTGTGCAGGCCAGCAGAGAAATAGATGTCTTGAAACATTTGAGGAGGCAATCAAAGAATGCAATACTCCGTTAATGAATCCCCCAAACTGTCATCGAGACCAGGAAATCGAAGAACTTTTGCACAAGCATCAAGTACGAGAGAAATTAACCGAAAATAAGGATAAATCAATTATTCTAGATGAAACGTACAAAACGGGACGGGTGAGAACTTGCTCCTTGGCATTTATGCTTTTAAACAAACTTTTTTTTGGTAGAAAACTTCAAAATCGCCTTGAAAATTTGCAATATTATGCTAAAAACATAATTAAGAGCATCTGACACTCTTCAGAGTATAAATCAATTCATAAGTATGTTTTTAGTGCAATGTCGGAACTTTTCAGGGCGATTTATGCTTTTCTTGCAAGGAAGCGTTTCAAAGAGACGAGTTTAAGGAAATAATATTCTCTCTTTTCAACATTAGCTGCAATTACAACTAGACATCATTTTGTCTGTTATGAAGTGTACCAAAGTACATTTAAACCTAAACAATTAAACAATATAATTGATCTGATTGTGTTTCATTCCGTCAGGAGAATTCCATAATGTTTTTCAATAACGGTAGGTGTGAAGGGTGCTTGATACTGCCAAATAGTACCATTTTGAAAAAAAAAGTAATTTGTAACCACTGGCATTGTGGTGCCTACTCAAAACTCACCCGACGGTTCACCCTTTCTAACTTTTATTTCTAACATTTTTATTCTCAGTAAATGTAAAGTTCATATGCAAATTTTGTTCTTAGCATTCATCAATATGTTCTTAGGTTAACAATCAGTAGCGCACTCAGAACTCCCCTTCCTGCAAGCGTCGAGAGACAGCAAGGCCGTTTTTATCATAGATTCAGACTAGTCTAGTATGAACTTTTTATTAAACATGATTTTATGGGTTCTCTTTGACAAGAATACAGAATGGTGGTGCTGGTTTCTTCTCCATTAATGCAGTACCACAGCCGCGGTAAATCCTAAAAGTTGTGTTTAGAGTAGATCGTCTGCTTAGAAATCATTTTACAGAGACCATTGTAATCGTGAGCAAAGTCCTCTGACCTCATTACAAACGCACTGCCGCCTGTTTGTTGTCGTTACTTCAGAGTTTTTCTCTCTTTAGCCAATGGCTAAATATGTGCAGTTCATACATTGGTATAAACAATG
>JANTCA010061788.1:0-16542 GCA_024741275.1 Chironex yamaguchii
CACATCGGCACAAAAATTCATATACTACTAAGCTTTTTTTGTGTGGTAGGTACACAATCCTTGTGAATGGATGGCAACATCTTTCTAGTCGTGAAAACAACTGGTCGACGATCCAAAGGCTTGTCAACAACAGGAACCAGTGAAGGATCTTTATTGCTGCCCTTCATATCAACGGGTGTCACGGGCAGTAACTAAGTTCTTCATTTGGTCTATTTTTTAATTTGTATTAGGTCTTTGCTGGTTTTATGTCTGTTTTTTCTAAACACATAAATTATAGGTGCACTGTATTCCAATAAAGCTGTTGTAAGACTATAACCTTGCAGCTCTAAAATTCGAGGATGGTTAATATTCTTCTACAAGAGGGCAGTAAATTTACCATTTATCTATCTTGTTTGATTAATATTTCAATCAGCTTCCATATAAATATTTCGTGGCATTGTGTTACTATATATTTATAAAGTGACCTTGATGAGATATTAAATACAAGTCTGTGAAATTGCAAATACTTTATTAAAATTTTCTTTTGACACCTAAAGGTGTGCACAAAGCCGTTTTCGACAGCGTGATCCACATCTTCTTTCAGTATACATGGAATATCTTATTATTATCTTATTATCTACGTCAGTGTTATACTTAGCACATCAAGAAACGTTTGCCATAAGCATACTCCATGTATCTCATAGTAAAGATGCACGCACGAGAGCTTTTCTGGGCTACCTAGATTCTACGACAAACATTTGAAGGACTTTGCTTCATTAGGCTGAAAATTGACATTTGTAGTTCTGTTAGTCAAGAATGCTGGTAAATGTTTGATTCTACAAGTTATCAGCATACCAAGGGTAATCATGAACATGATCTCTTCTCCGTTTATCACTAGAGCTTGCAAAGGTTATTATCATTATTGTAGCTGCTGATGAGCTAATCTGAACAGTCTGCT
Source organism: Chironex yamaguchii (assembly GCA_024741275.1). Taxonomy (NCBI): domain Eukaryota; kingdom Metazoa; phylum Cnidaria; class Cubozoa; order Chirodropida; family Chirodropidae; genus Chironex; species Chironex yamaguchii. The sequence goes on from JANTCA010061788.1 coordinate 938, forward strand.
TTTAGACCAAGGAAGCCGGCGAAAGCTGCCGGATCAGTCCATAAGAGATCAGTAGTTGACATGGTAGGATTAGCATTGCAATTAAATAAACGTTCTGTTGTATGAAGTAATACTTTACAATGTGGACAACGACCAGTTTGAGGTTGACCAACACGATACAATGAAGTGTTCAGCATAGTACTATAGCCAGAACGTAGTTGTGCCAGAGTAGTGCGGGTTTTGCATGATGTATTTGTGAACAAGAAATAGGGGCAGATATCCTCCGAGATTTATGTTAGGTTTATAACCGGTGATAGCATCAGCAACAGCTTTGGTATGATAAGTAGTAATACCAGATTTACATCGTTTTTGAGTCAATGATACATTAAGATGATATGCTATGGAGGTAAAATATTGTGAATGTAATGTTGGGCGTAGTTGACGACTAATATAGTTATTTTGTGATATATGGTATTTAGGGTGAGATGGTAATTATGTGTCCAATAACTATCAAGCACATAATAGATAATTGTGTTCTTTAAGCAGTAGGATATTGGTCTCTTGATGAAGGTGATCAATAGGAGTCATTGAGACACAGCCAGTAACAGTGCGTAGCGCAGCATTGTGAACAGCTTGAAGCTGTCTTATGTGAGTGTTACTGACACTAGGAAACCAAATTGGGCAAGCATAGTTCATTACAGATCATACAATAGTTTTGAATAAGAGTAGAAATATTTCCTTCTGTTGTCCCCATGCCATGCCACTAACAGCTCGCATAATATCATTCCGTTTCCTAAGATTAGTAAGTAAATAATCAATATGAGTACCAAATTTGTTAATGGTATCAAAAATAACTCCAAGGATTTTAGTTTCATTGACAGTTGGAATGGGTTGATCCTGTATAACGATTTGTAGATCAGTTTTCAGATTCACCAGAAAATGTTGTGAAAGGTATAGCGGTAGATTTGCTTGCAGACAAGATCAATTTGCGATCATGAAGCCAATTATTGACATATTCCAGATATAGATTTAAACCGTCTCGTAAAGTTGGAATTGTAAGTCCTGGAGTGATAATTGTCATATCGTTTGCTTGGATAATGAGATAAATATCAAGGGGTGGCGTAGGAATAGATCGCATGTAAATATTGAAGAATGTCGGTGAGAGAACAGCGCCTTGTGATAGGCCTTTTTGAGGTTATGATATTTCGATTTAGATTAAGATATTCGCTTCATATGTTCGACATATGTTCACCTTCCGGTAAGATAATCTACAATCCAATGAGTAATAGGTTTAGGAATTTGAGAATCATACAAATCTTGTAGTAGTATAGCATGATCACCTGTATGAAAAGCACTAGTGAGATCCAATGCAACTACAATAGTCTGAGAGCAACGTAAAATCTGTCACATTCGATAGCACATTGCTCCATAAACTTACGGAATCATTTTACCAATTTTTGAGTACTATAAAAACAGAGATAAGACAAGTTTGTCAAAAAGAATAGCTGAATTTTTAAAGGTAGTTAAACTTAAGTCCTATACATTCAGCGTACATAAATACCGTAGTACAGAGACTTGTCTGCTGCTGGTTTTGAGACATCGTCTCTTATTCCAATATCAAAGGAATGTTTTTTACTACCAAGAGCAGTATGAGAACCGAGTCCTGGAACATAATCAACGTTATTTCGGAAGGGGTTAGTTGAGAAGTACACACGATCTTTGTTGTTGTCCTGTGCACCTTCCGCTTCTCCTGCTTTTATGTACAAAGTCTGTGGCTTTTGTCCGTTTGCTAATGGCTCACCCTTAATGGCAGCATTTTGGTAATACTTTGTCACTTGGCAGCCATGATGGCAGAGCGAACTCACGCCTTGTGCTCCCGGTGCCAAACATTTCCCATAATAACAATTGTACGAGCTTCCAGCACAACAGAAGCGGAAAACATTGAGGAGAGATTTTAATGTATGACCACCAAGACATCGTCTGTCTGTCTGTATATAAGGTTTGCCTTTGAGGGTGATCAGGACCTCATTAGCCGTCACTTCTCTGTATGACGGCCCTTTGTAGTCCAATGTCTGGAATGAGTTGTCTAAACTTGCTTGCCCGAATGTAAGCGAGTTTTCCCAAAGACTGTCAGCATCACCGTAGTCCTTGTCTTTGTCGGTGTATGTCCATCGCTCCTCGTCTCCATTTGCAATGACGGCAGTTAGTGTCCAGCCTCCGTTATCCGTATCCATGTCACAGTAAGCATTATACTGCTCATCATCATTCTGCGACCATAGTTTGTAAAGACCACTTTTTGCATTTGGATTATATTTAGCAATGTCCGAGCAACTGTATACCCGATTACAGCAACCCAATACTTTATCCCAATTTCCCCCTGCTTGGCATGTGATAACTTCTGCTCCTGATGGGTAACTGCCGTTGTCGCAAGTGATTGTACATTTACTGCCTCGCTTGAGTCCATTGCAACTAACTGAACCATGTGGAATTTTAGTTGATAAGCCCTCAGACGTAACGACTGGTGATTTGCAAAGGTCAGTTTGCCCTGACAGTTTATAAACTGCATCCTCGAGTACTTTGAGTTTTCCCTCAAGCACAATCAGTTTTGCTTTCAGTTTGCTATTACTATGTTTGCAATCTTCGTTTGATTTGTTCAGTTGCTTTTCCAGCTGTGCCACTCGTTGTTCCAATTTCGATAGGGTGCCTGTGTTTGGTAATAAGCGACATTCTTTGCCAATGCTGCCAGCTATATTACCAAGCTGTGCAAACCAGTCTTGCATGCGCTGGAACAAAAAGTAAGGACATATCAGAGAAGCGAAGGTTTTTCATCTCGTCTAATATCTTACTCGCGCCTTTGCGCTGTTTACCATGTCGCTATCGTAGATGCAGTGCATAAGACAAGCACCATATTTTTAACTGAAAGAAACAGAAAGGAAAAGGTTGTGCCTTTTAATGCGCGACAATTCGGGATAGTCGATGTCTTTCACCTTTTTGCTGAGTTATCAAGCTCAGTGGGAAAGGCGTAAGAATTGTAAATGTGAGACTTCCATTCCCTGCTTCTGTTTATAACAGCAGATCACTCTGTCCACTTCAACTATGAAAACTTGGAAGGTTCCTACAGCTGCATACACATTAACTGCAGTTTATAAAACATCACGATGTGTTTATTAAACCCCGACAACATTGTATGTTGCTGCTTCTTGGATATCAGAACACGGTCAAGGTTGTATAGTGTGAAAATTTAGAGCGATTGATACTTGCACGATGTGCGTGTAACCGCTTGCCATCGATACAAGCACAGGCGTAATCGGTTTCTTGAAAGATGGGGAGGCAAAACGTCCGCAAAAATAGGTTCATCGGTTACCTTTTCATTTGGTAAAACGTATGCCAAAAGCTGGAAAACAGCACAAGGAAACTAGTTTACCCACATAAAACGTTTGCACAAAGTTGGAACTTAATTCCATGATGCAAATTTCAGTATTTAAAGCTGTCAATTGTTGACAGAAAGTCTCTCAAAATGTTCACTTTGCAAAAAAAAGGGAAGGCAATTGCCCCCTGCTCCCCGGGTGACTAAGGCCCTGGCAAGTGCTCCAAAAATTGCAAAATTCTTAATAAACAGAAACGATGATATAAAAACTTTTAGGAAAGTTTACAAATGTTATCTCACCTCCTCTAAAGCACTCGATTGATGACATTCGGAGCAACACTACGGAGGGAAACATGACAATATATTTAAGGCAACAGTAGAAAATCATTATCTTGTGAAACAGATCCTTATTAAAATACAAATATTGCATTTTCTCTTCAAGTCTCCCGTCCGATAGTTACTTTGTAAAGTGATCCTTGTCGTGTGTCAAGATTGGATTTGGTCAATTAGAGGGAGAGATAACATCATTGAGCCAAATGAAGTTTAGCACCATGAAAGTGGCATTCGTCAGGTGCGGATGAAAAAATTAGTGACAATGGCAGTAATGTCTAATAGAAACGGGGCCCCTTTTAAACTTTTTTAATTTTCAAACAAGATATTGGGCCTAAGCGGAATTAAGTCAACTATGCTAAAGCTAAAGAAAGCAAACGGTAGGTAACTACAACATAACTTTAAGCCTTCAATTTGATATCATTACAAAGTATAACAGCTTCAATTTCTTACGGGTCCCGGAAATGGCCCGGGCCCCGGAGCAGTTGCCCCGGCTACCCCCCTCCCGGTGGCACTGATGTCAAGAGTATGAATGTTGGAGCAAAAATTCATTATCGGATCGAATCCAGTCAAAGGTTTGGTATTAGTTTCCTTGCTTAAATGTAGACGAATTTTAAAATCCATGAAACGAAAAAGAGTGTTTTTTCTCTGTTGAAGATTGGAAGTTAAACCCGCCTTTTTCTCAAGCTTTTTAAACAAACAAGCTTTCGTGTGACGTAAGATACATGAAACAATCTGCATTGAATAGGAGGCCGCAAAAAAATTGGTGTCAGGAAGTGGTTTTTGGATACGTTTGAGTGTCTATTTGTGATAGATAAGTTTTTAGCACCCACGTGGATACTTAGTTACGCTGAACTTACATCACAAATTATTAGAATCAAAAGTTATTTGCATGTTGTTCTTAAACGGTACAACGATGTTTATAAGTGGTCACTGCACTTTCAAGCACTATTGTTCCGTAAACAAGAGATGTACATATTTACACCAAAGTAGTGCTGTGATCATTTCATATATGTAACAGACTTACCTGCCTCAGAAGAAATGTGTTTGCGAGGATAAATCCAAGCAGAAGTCCTTTTGATGCTGACATGATATTTATCACCCTGTTAAGTCAAGAAAATAAGATTTAACACATTATCAGACTGGCACACTTCACCTGTAAACAATTCAGACAAAAAGAAATAAAAATGTGCACTTTATACCTACGCAATTTGCATGTTCCCACAGAAGAAGGCAGGCAAATACATAAAAGTAACAGATTTAGAAATAAACAAAAAGCAAAATAAACACATTCGATTTTGTCACCCAAAGTTCAAGGCAAATTCAAAGTCCACAGCCTTACAACCTAAGTTGTCACTCAAAGTACAGGCACTAATAAAAGGCCAGAGCTATCAAACATAGCTATAAAATTGTAAAGAAAACTTGCTAATAGATGATTTTAGAAACTTACTGTTAGATACCAAACGTATATTTCTTGGACAATCTACCAAATGTCCTCATGATCGTAACTGAATAACGCAAATGCAAACTCGTGTTGCATTTGAAGATACGAAACTTCGCTTTCAAATTATACATGAGTCAAACCTGAGAGTCATAAACTTACTTTCTAGTTTAGTCCAATTTCTTTGTGTTACCACCTTCTTTTGATGTTCATCTGAGCTTGCTGTAAGAATTCCAGATTATTTAAACGGAATTCGTCTCACCAAAGTCAACTATCAGTAAGACGATAAACATCTGATGTAAATTTGACCCAAGGACTTTGTGTTGCAATCTACTCGGTGTCAAGGACTTTGAAAACACAATGTACTTTATCAGCGGTTTTTAGTTGACTCAGCTGAATGCCTTTTTGAAATTAAATACTTCCTAGTCCGCGTATAGCCTTAATTTCCTCGTTACATACGATCGAGTGGAACTGTGTGTTTTCAAGTCTTGAATATTATGCTCTGCAACATGGGCATCTGATGTGATAGTAAATACAAGTGTGGCAATAGTTAAGTAATTGTGAAATTATAATTAATGCAACTTTATTGCCGCAACCTTTGCTGATTCATAAGATATTTTGTTGTCCGTATATATATGAAAGGAAAAGTCATACATTCTCCCAAAAACTGAACAATCAATTTCCAACTCATTCCTTGCGACTTCTAAAATAGCTACAACTTCCTCATTCAAAGCTTAATCAAAAGTTAACTTAAAAGTAAATATGATCCAGTCATTTACTCCCACACCTAAGTACACATCTTACTTATGCAAAAACGACATGCGTATGACATGGGCACATTTCACCCACAACTTCCCGGTGAGTTCTTATTTCTTTACATGAAAACGGGGTTTCATGCAATTCTCACTTACTTAACAGAAACCGCGGATCTTACCTACGATGTTACTTACTCTATTTACTCTATTTGCGTCAAACAGTTTGTTGTATCCTGGATGCGCGCAGAAAGGCTCAATGACACGAAATTAGCAGACAAGGAAATAGTGAGGCAACACTCAATACGAAGAAGTCACAAGATAATCGATCTTCAACTGGAACATAGAATGAGTCACTATTTACAAGCAGGGTGTTATATGTATAGTGTTAGGTGAGAAACTTCAACTACGTGGTCCGAAATACATAGTCGGGGTTGTATTGTTCCACAGTGTCTGTTCGCAAGTCTATGTCGGACATAACACAGTTGCAATTGAGTAATTTAATACCTAAGGCATAAGGTCTTTGCAAGTAGGAATGTGTTATATGTAACTTAAGATAAGGATGATAGGAAAACGTACAATAATAATAAAGGGAAATGAAACTGAACCCAAAACTCCTTTAGTAATCACTCAGTTGATTACTAACAAAGAGGTAGATGATAAAACCTCACGGCTGATAACAAAAGCAAAAGAAAGGACATGACAATGGCGTCAGCATGCTTAACCTAAACGTAAAAAAGGTGACAAAGGCGCAGCTCTAGACTATGGCCACAGAATAGGAGAATAGGAATATGCAGAAGGGACACTTGGCTATTTCCGGTGAAGCATAAATTCATGTCCACATACCCCATTTCTAAGTATGAAAGCGAGGATTAACATGTACACTGTTCGCGAAAAACATTGCCTTCCAGTGTAAAGATTCTGTGGTGCTTGAGGGGTGTTAAATCTCCAATTGATATCTTTGTCTGCACAAAATTCCTCTAACGTCTTGATGTTGAAGCCCTCAACCATTTCCTCAGCTCCTTTTGGGCACCAACAAAGTCTGTTCCATTGTCTGATATCATGTGATTGGGTTGTCCAATCTTTGCACGTATCATGAAAGCAGCAGCAGCAAATCACATTGGATCGAAAATTTGAGCTACTCTGCTCAAAACTAATTGCTTTGTCAAGGGCTTGGATTTGATTGCTTTGACTTTGCATGAAATTTTATTAGTTGCTGTCCAGTACTTCTGTTATTCCATGGATCAATGTTTCTGCCACCTCAGGGTTCTTTACTGAATCACAAATGTCACCCAAATAGCAATTTTGTCGTATTGACTGTGAAGCTAGTGGGAACTCTTCTTTATTGTCCTCGGCTACCCTGCATAAGGTGGTCTGTCCAATGACAGGAGCTGGTTTATCACCAAATGATACTCTTCGCATCATGTAAACGTCAGGCTCCCTTTCTGTTTCCATGTTCCTCCAGAGGTATCTATGAACGTGTTGATCACAAACTAGCAATCTGATCTGGCTGAACATCTTGCTAATGTTAGTACAATTTGTGATTTGGTTTCCTCAAAATCTTGTGATGACACCAATTTGAATTCAGCATGTCAGGTCCCTTCAACAGGTAGTCATTTGAGCTTGCTCCTTTTAACTTGGCTGATAAATCGAATACTATTCTAATAAGTGTTGATTCTTTATCAGTTCTTATAAGAGCATGGTGTGCAGTGTAGTAGCAAGGTCTATAATAATTTGCTATCTCAACTTTGGTTAGCTTTCTTGCAAATCCTAATCTCTCGTATTCCATGATTTGGCTGTCATAGGCTGCTGCAAGCATTGGATCCTTTGTCAGCTTTCGTTCTGTTGATTCTAGTCCCTTCATTGCTTGCTCTGAATTATCAGGTAGGGTGCATGGATCCTTTTTCCAGGTAGTGCGATTTCATAATAATCTCCCTTCTTTTGGCAGGATGACACTCTGCAGGTACGTGGGTTTCCAAAAAAGCTGTAATGTCAACTGGTGACTTGAAGATTAAGCTTAGAACTGCACTTGATTCATTAGAAACGTGTGCAGCATGTCCTATGAGACCTAGGATGGCCCATTTAAGTCTTTACAGCAACTTGGGCTCCTGCTCCTCCAAATCTGGTCTCACCGATTTGTAAATGAGAAAAGTCTACCCCCAACAGTATGTCAGCTAGTCTAGTTTTGTATGATACATTAATATATTTCAGCTGTCGAAATTTCCTTATGCTAGTCTTCTTGATGGATCCGACATCAGCATAAATATGAGCCAATTCCACAGCAGAGACTTTGCAACGTTTATCGCCTCCCTTACTGTCTTCCATCTCAATTATCAATATCCTAGTTGCTCTCTCAATTTGTCACGCTACTTGGCGTATTAGGTTGCAATCAAGTCAATAGACAGTAAGTAAAGAAAACTGTAAGTCACATCTATCACTTCTTCATATCAAAAAGGACCACATCTAAGGGTAAAAAGAGGGGATATTGATACATAAAAGAGAAACAAAGGTTAATTCATTTACAATGGAAGAAAGTCACGTACTTTTACAATGGATATTATCAAAAATAACTTTAAAGGAAGTTTATACGACTAATTGTCTCTTTCAGCACTTACTTCAGGAAAACGGTCTCTTTAATACATAATGATCACGGTTCTGCGACACTTCTAAGGGAAAGGAGTTCCATCTCAGCTCGAATGAGTTCTCTAGCATTAAGTCCAGATGTGCGTTTTGTTCGTTGCTTGTTCTGGTCACTACTGATTGTAGCCTCCCTTTGCATTGTAAAATTCCGTTTCCATCTACAAAAACTCCCAACTGTTATCCACATAACAACAGCAGCAGAAATTTCCTCAGATGACAAATAGCCATAAGAAAGGCTTCTCTGCACAAAGGTACAAACTTCATCATCCATGGAGTGACACGAAATACTTTCAAAGCTGAGGAATAATCCCTGATCTCTATCCCGAATGGGGGACAGGGCTGTAGGTCAAATCCTAAATTAGGTACAGCTATAACCTCCTCCTCAATGTTTCCAATTCAGACAACCAAATTGGCTGGCCATTCTAACTTATCCTTCACTAGTCATTCTGGCTCCTCCCACCAAAGAGAAGTACTAAGGGTGGAAAAGGTGACAACTCGACTTCCAAAATCAGAGGAGTTTTCATGTGTAGGAACATATCGAAATTCAATGCGAGCATGGGTTTGTATCTCACGTAGTTGATTGTCAACAGATACTGAGTGCAGTTGTTTACTTTTGATCCAATAAAGAACACATTTGGAATCACTCCAAAGGTAGGTATGCACAATAGGTAGGGAAAGTTCTTTGGAAACAAATGACAATGCTCGTTCTCCTAAAACTGCAGCCATCAACTCAAAGCGGGGCAAAGTAATTTCCTTTATAGGTGCCAACCTTGATGTACTAAAAAATAAATTTGAGTGGCATGAGGAGGAATCAAAAATTCGAAGGTAAATACAGACACCATATGCTCTAATGGATGCATCAACAAAACAATGTAACTCATACTGGCAGGATGGTGACTGACCCTTAAGGAGTCTAGGAACGAAATAGCCTGAAATTTGTTGTAAATCATGTTGAACAGATGACCACTTCGTAGAACTAGGAACACTAAGGGTATCATCCCAGTGAATCCCTTCACGCCAAGAGTCTTGAACAAGCAATTTGGCATTCAAAACAACAAGATTAAAGAGGCCAAGAGGGTCGTACAATTTTTACAAGGCCTGGAGAAGATGCCGTTTAGTGTAAACATTTGCAATAGCTGGAGTATCACTGTCAGGAATCGAAAATAAGTCGGATTTTGGATTCCAGTCTAAACCAAGTACCTTTACATTACCGGAATGTGCACGATCATGTTCTGGTATAGAATTCATGAAGACCTCAGAGTTCGCTGTCCACTCACATAAGTTCACTGATGCTCTTGAGAATATATCTTTGGCTCCCCTGTAAAACTCCTGAGCTTCAAACAAAGAATCTTTACCAACTATAACATTATCAACATAAATATTCTGTAGAATATCAAGTGCAACTGGGGTATCAATGTTGGTTAAGTGATGACGAATAGTAGCTGCTAGCAGAAAAGGACTGGAAATAACACCAAAGGGAACTCGACAGAATCGATATGTTTGAAGGTTATCACTAGTGGGTGGCTGATGAATATCTTTGAGCCATAAGAATCGGGTGACATCACAATCCCGAGGCTACAAGCCAACTTGAAGAAAGGCTTGTTTTAAATTACTCAAAAGAACAATTGGCTTCAATCAGAAGTGAAGTAACATCCCACACAAATTGAATAATAGTCAAGGACCACGTAACAATGACTCATTTAAGCTGAAATCGTACTTTTGTGTTTTAGCAGAAGCATCATAGACAATACGAAGTTTTGTTGTGTCCTTCTTGGGAGTAATAACACCGTGATGAGGAAGGTAATGTATCTTAGAGCCCTTGTCCTGCGGATTTGAAACCATTTCTACGATACCTTGGGCTACCTGTGTTTGAATAATATCATCGTACTTCACTGTAAGATCATGAGAGGAAAGTTGTTTTGCCAAGGTTTTCAAACGTCCCTTTGCCAGGGCATAATTATCAGGAAGCTCACATTCTTGGAATTTCCATGGCCAGGTAACATGGTATCGATTGTTCTCAAATGCTACAGTGTCATTAAAGTTTTTAATAGCAACATCATCATCAGTTCGTGAACAACATTGATACCTATATCTTCTAAACTCCAAAATCGGTCAATATCAGCCTTTCGAGTCAACCATGTATCTGGCTGTGAGACAAAAATAACGTCAGGTGGCTTGGCAATGATCAATAAGGAGGACTTAGTGGAACAGCAGTCCATGTCATGAGAGGGGGTCCGCCCAGTTAAAATCCAGGCCAATTAGGAGGACAACAAATAGAGACCATCAGTAACAATAAGTCTTTGGGACTCTACAATATCTAAATAGAAGTCATTTCCTATGAGTATATCTATATGTCCAATCTCTTTAGCAATGGGGCGTTTATCTGCTAATGGTAGCCTGTCCCCCAATTTCTAGAGTTCATTGATGTCAACAGCCTCTCTTGTAATAGGTTCACATATTTCAGGCACAACATTTGCAGAGATATTGAGAAGCCTCTCATCTTTTAAACAAATTTGGAACTCTACCAAATCAAATTGAATAGCCTTTGCCTTTGGATTACCAAACGTTGTCAATGAAATTGTATCATGCCCTTTGCACTCTAGTTTTAATGCAGAGGCTAAACTCTTGGTAATGTAAGATCTGTGACTCCCTGTGTCCAAAAGGATTTTTGAGAACTGCCTTCGTAAATTGTAAGGGTTACAGACATCGGTAGTGGCTGTTCGCATCAAAACATGCTCCCCACCAGCTAGTACACAGCTGAAAAAGTAGTTGGTAGTTCGATAGAACTTAGAATTTCATTGGAATTCATTGCTGTTTCTGCTGCGTCAGCAAACGTAACTGGGCACAGGCTACGATGATGATGGGATTTACCACAATAAGCACACTTCCTGTTACTTTGGCAAGCCGATGCAGAATGTCCATTATTTAAACAAGAAATACATCGAACTTTAATTTGCTGTTTTCGAGATGTCAAAGTCTTGAATTTCATGCATTCATCGGACCAGTGGGGACCCTTACAGTAAACACAAGATTTCTTTCTTGAAGAGCTCCAGGTATTTTCCGGGGACAGTAAGGCTTCAACAGAATATTGTGGTTGACTTGGCTGTCGATCACGTACCCTATATCCTTCTCTGTCAGGATTATGCCTGGCTACCACCTCTCATGCCATTATATAAGTTTTAAATACCTGACGAAATCTTGGCAAAGTCCACGCCTCATTCCCTCTTTCACGTTCTAGTTCAAAGCAGAGAGAATCAGGGAGCTTTGATAAAACTATAGGTATTGTAATCTTCATTTGATCATCATTGACTCCCAAAGCCTGAAAACTTCGAATATTTTGCTCTATTTTATTTTATGTAGAGCGAATATTTGCTTTATCATTAAATAGCTTGGGTAAATCAATCAACTTACGAAAATGGACAAAAACAATGGTCTCTTCATTGCCATATCTTTCTTTCAAAATGTCAATAGCCCGATCATTTTTCCATTAGTTATAGCAAGACCAGACACAGATTCCTTTGTCTCATCTGTTAAAAATGCCTTCAAGTAATTAAACTTGTCAACTGGATTTAAATCTTCTCTATCACAAACAGCAGAACTAAAACTGTCCAAAAATTCTTTCCAGTTTAAAGCATTACCATTAAACTTTGAGATGTAGAGCTTACGCAACTTTGCTGTAACATGATTATGGCTGAAAGTATTTGATGTGTTTAAATCATGATTATAACTAACTGTACCACTAACTGCAATTCTACTCTGTACCTTCTCATATGAGACAATTATAGTAGATAGTTCAGCCATAGACTCTTCTGAACGAATAGAAAACTTAAGGCTAGTACTTATCTCTTCTTCGATTTCATCATCTTCCTTGACGAGGGCTTCAATTTTTTCGTCCAAATCATCGATCTTGGTCTTGAAAGACTCCAAATTAGCCAGTAGACCCCTGGAATCCTGGAGGGAACTCTCTGCCCCACCTTTTCTTCTTTCAATTGTAACGTCTGTTACCTCCAATAGTTCCATCACATGCTCCCGGAATACATTTCTCCTTTGTTTTAATTTTAGAATTGACTTTCCTTTCTGGGTTGACATCTTGGTGTTTCCCTCTTTTTCTGACTTACTTTTAACTACTCTCTGCTACCATGTCGCGCTACTTGGCGTATTAGGTTGCAATCAAGTCAATAGACAGTAAGTAAAGAAAACTGTAAGTCACATCTATTAATTCTTCATATCAAAAAGGACCACATCCAAGGGTGAAAAGAGGGGATATTTATACATAAAAAAGAAACAAAGGTTAATTCATTTATACTGGAAAAAAGTGACGTACTTTTACAATGGATATTATCAAAAATAACTTTAAAGGAAGTTTATACGACTAATTGTCTCTTTTAGCACTTACTTCAGGAAAACGGTCTCTTTAATACATAATGATCATGGTTCCGCGACACAATTGACTTTCCACCAACGACTGACAGGCTAACATTGGTTAACTTTGTTTGAAGTCCGAATCCTTTTGCAAACTTGGGATCCAGTGCTAATCATCAGCTTTCCTTCCTTCCTGCTGCCATTTGGTGAATGAACAATAACTCTCACGACTGGCAGCAAGATGTTCCCATTGACTGACCCTGTGTCATTGGCAATAGCAGTAGCAGCAATGTTAGGTAGGAGTGGGTGGTGCTTCTTCTCACAACCATCTGCAATACAAGTCCTCTTTTGGCAACATTCTTTGGTTGCATGGCCACGTCTAAGGCAGCAAAAGCAGCATTTGTTGCTCTTAATAAACCTCCATTTGTCAGCAATTTGTTTTGCTTTGGGCAGTCTTGAAGGTTGTGCCTGTCTCCATGGCAACAGTGGCAATCCTTGGTCTGGATGTGGTTTACTGATCCACCAGCTCTGGGTTTAGATGGCATTGTCTCCAGAGAGTGCGCTTGAAAATTCACTATAATCTCTTTTTCCAGCCATTCATTCGACCCATGAACACTTTCGTCTGCTCGTCCTTCTCTGACATCACGTCCCCAGCACTCCTTGTCCTGATCAGCCAACGATTTCTTTATAGCAAACATAAGTCAATTGATCCTTACATCCAAAGACAGAGTCCACTTTTGTCTATGCGCCTTTATATACTTTGATGTTGCAGATCAGCTGTGCAGGTACCTTGTACCATCTTGGTCCACCAAAGTACGGAATGTGGTATGGAATTGGTGATATTCCCGCAGTACTCCACTGAATTTGTGTAATTTGAACTTGTATCTCAGAATTGGTGTCACTCCTCCAACTTTTGCGTCTCCTCTGATGCATTCTGAAATTCTCCTGATTCAACTGGGGCATTGTGATAGGTCTCCTCTTCTTGCTTTTTTGATGGGCAATTTCCGCGGCCAAGGTTCGTTTCCTGTAGGCCGATTTTGCCGATGTATTTCCTCGCTTGTTGTCTGGCTCGGCAAATGTCATTGAATAGGACTTTTATCTACTCGTCAGCAACAGACTATTCTTCTTCATCCACTGGGAGTGCAAAGTCCTCGTGTATCTCTACTGTCTTTTAAAGTTTTCTTCCAATATGTTGAGGTTCAATACAAATTCTCCTACACCCTCTGATTTCTCAGCAATCATAACGTCCAGCACATTTACGACTTTTGTCACTCGGCCTTTGGCAACTCTTACTCTTTTTTCCAACTGAATTTCGATCTTTGCCGGCCATCTTCAATGCTTCTTTGATCCTCTTACGTGAAATTTGATTGAATCTCGTTTGTCAAGGACACAACAATACACCATGTCTCAAGGTTTGGATTGAAATTACTAGATAATTCACTATAAAGATAAAGATGTTACAAATTGTAAGTATATGTACAATAATATGATTAAAAGAAAATGCAACACAAAACTAATTTCAACTTACAAATAATTGAAAACAAGTTACATCAAATTTTGTCCCACGATGATGTATTATAGGCTTTTTTTCAACGAAATCAGCTAGCAACTTACTGTTACAGTTATCTAACATTTTCGCCTTTATCCGTACTATTTATCTGAACCTAAATGCTACATTTCCATAAAGGAAAATATTTGTTTTTACATTTTACTCATTTGATCACAAAAATAGTGCTCAATATTACTTTCTATATAAGTTTTAATCCTAAAAATGGGCGCAAAATGTCCCTTAAAATGTCGTAAAAATTGAAATTTCTATATTTGGTAAATAGATTATAAAGGTTTCTTCTGAAGCCTGATTTAATTTCTACTCAAAACACAAAGGTTTTTTTGAGGTTATTTGTGACGATATTTGACAATTGTCAAACCATGTTCCAGACAATATTTCGTCACCTCAATTGGAATATTGCAAGTCTAGACGCATTCACAACAGTGTCCCTTCTACTTATTCTGTGGTATGGCCTCAACAAACATACAAGTTACAAGGGTGAATTTTAAACATTGTAGGCAAGAAAAAGCTTGTATGTGATTATATTATCATTATATCACTCCTAAACCAAGACAAAACATCAATACTGCTTAATGTGTCTACCAATAAGAAATCCGGAAAACCGAGATCTGATGCAACGGTATCTATATCAATCTTCAAGTCTCTGTAAATATCACAGAGAAGCCAGGGCTAGCTTCTATGTGGCAAATAAACATATGTGCCAACTCACCGAGTTTTCCTTCGTTCATTAATGAGCGCATGCAATGTCTAATTGAGCAGTTGCTAAAGATATCTGAATGGTCAGTAACACTGTCAGTGTAATGGATATGTTTAAAAAGAGATCAGAGTTAGCATAATGCACTGTTTACCTAGAAATATAAGTTTCTTGTAATGCGGCCATCTTGTCGGAGACATCACAAGCGAATGACAAAAGGATACTGATCTCTATTTCAAGCTGGTGGAGATTAAAAGATACGAAGCACTGGGCACTGAATCGGTGGATTGGATGTACCAGACGAGTTTCTAATTACCGTGAGCAGGTGTCCCAGGATAAAAGGATAAAAGCAACGACAGCTTCCAGTACTCTACTGGGTCAGTAACAGTAACATTAATGCCTGGTTCACATGGAAGACATAATTGTTTTAAGCCGCGAGAACAAAATCGTCCTAATGGCTGAAAACAAAG
>JANTCA010061799.1:0-16542 GCA_024741275.1 Chironex yamaguchii
ACTCAGTTCACAACAAATTACTGTAGGAAAAATTTATGCTGCAAAATTAATCTACGAGAGTTTTAAAGACCTGAAAAGGAGAAAGCAAGGCTTGGAAGCAGAGCAGGAAGTAAGATATTGTTTTGTGTGTCTAAAAAGATTTCTGATAAAGATATTCTATCTACCGGCGTTATATTTCATATTTGGCATGGCGTTATGTTAAATATTTCAAATAAAAGAACACAAAATGTTTCTGGAAAGGAAGATTACTTGAAAGAACAAATTAAAGTCAATAATTGGTAAAGAAAGAGACATAACCGGGATTTCTTCAGTTATTTTCCTTATATTTCTTCAAACATTTGTAACGTCTTAAGAAATAATTATTACAAACATTTTCAAACAAATGCGGATATTATAATATAACAATAATATAGGATCATGAGCGTTTTGTTTAGCCAGTAGCTAAATTTCTGGGATAAATAGATTGTTTATAAAGAGAGGAGAAAAACATAATTTGACCACAAAGGAAACATTATGTCCTGACTAATGCTCACGTTTGCAGTACACTATCCATTTAAATGGATTCAATTAAACGGATGGCGGAAAAGTGGATGTTGTAAACGCAAAGTTGGATGCGTTACTTTCTGTTTCAAAACATTGAAACTACAATTTTAAAAGGTGGAGGTATTCAACTTTCGTCGAACTTTTTTCTGTCGTGTTCTTTAATCACTTGCTAATCCCTATCGTTTTTCTTGACGCGAGAGAAATATTTTGAATATTTTCCTGCTTCCCTCCTGAAACCAGGCGCTTTTTCGGGGCCAAAATGGTTCCTAAAACCCAACATATTTAGCTCACTGATAATTTCGTTCAATTGTGGAGGGAACATACAATCCTTTGGGATGTTATTTTTTCCATTTACCATGCAAGAAGGAATGATTTTCTCTGGTTCAACGAGGTTTAGGTGTAGATCAAAATATCTGGCAACATTCCTAAAACTGTTTGTATTCCTTGTCGTCTTCAAAAAGAAATTCCTCTAAAAGAGCGTTGCCAACGCCTAGCTCATTACATCAGCCTAACCATGGCTTAACTGAAACTGATCTTTGCCTTTTCTGGCGTCTTAATTGTCGCTTTTAATTTATGATACCAACTACAACTGCAGCAGTAATGCATTCATCTTCAAAATCCATAATAAAACAAGAGAAATCCTTCTATTTTATGGGATGAATGTAAACAGGCATTTTTATCCCATTAATTGGATGCTCCCACTAATCGTATTCAATAACAGAGACAATGTACTTCTTGCTTTATGCTCCAAGATAGTAGAACAAGATGAGTTTGAGAAAAATATTTATATATTCTTAGGCTATATGATATGTTATTGACAGTGTTGTAAGTTTGTTCTTCATTCAGACAGTGTAAATCATCCTTGGTTAAGTGAACATTGCCACTGTAAAATGAAGTTCTAAGCTGATAAAGAGTGGCTTCTAGGTAATACGTCAGGCTCGAACAGGGAACAAAATCAGTCTTCGGTAACAATGATAACCATAATAATTTCGAATAAAGTAGGCGTGGTATCTTCGACAGTTAGAAAAGTAACTAATGAAAGTAAATTGATGTAGAGTTACCGTTGGTTAGTGGATCAGACGACGAAATTACAAGGCAGAGGTTACGAGTTCAACCCGCGTCACCACAAAAAAAAATACCATTGGTGAGAGAAGGTAACAGGAGCCCACTCTCATAAAAGAGCTCACTGCTTAGTAAGTTCCCTAACCCTGGCATAGGAATCAGCTACGCTCAATAACGAGTATGCTAAAAAAATTGATGTGATTACCAAAACACAAATTAGAATGATACTACCTTATCAATTAATCCTATTTTGAAGCACTTTTATCGGGACATTCATGTAGACAACGTCAAATTGTGGCAACATTAAGCCCTTACAAGTATACTCGATAAAAATAGTTCTTATTTTTCAGTCATCAATGAATCTCATTGTGAAACGTATGGTACTCCAGTAATTTGCTAACGTGGAAATGCGAAATTATTTTTGATCTCTCTATTTGCCCCCTGCGAGAGTATGTTTTTTAACATCTTATTCTGACGGCTTAGAAATGTTCCTGTACCTTCTTTTTGCACACGCTGCTGAGGAGTACAAAAACTGGTGTAATTAGTATAAGTATAGTACCATTCGTAGTTAAAAAGTGAATGATATATATTATTTTTTGCTTTAAGCGTGCCTTTTAATTACAAAATTCATTATCTTGCTTTTAGGAAGAGGTCAAGACTCATAAGGTAAGTGGCAATTCTCTCTTTAAGTCTCAGATTGTGACACAAGAAACATATTGGATCGCATTGTTTCCATATTGCTCTCAAAGACAACAACTAATTTGGCAAAACGTTTAGTCGATTTTGACATCGTTGCTTCAAATGAAGATTTAAAACCATAATTTTTAATGCTAGAAGTCAAGGCCCCAAGACCTAGGAAAACATAAAGCTGGTGTACAGGAGCTCATTTTCAGTTGCCATTTAATGACAAAGTCGAAAGACCTTTAATTTTCGTCAATTTTCTCCATTCTTGAAACCAAGGATAACCGCGCAGCAGACATGATCAATTTCACTCATGCTGGCACGCGAGTCAAATGATCAATGCGCTTGCACAGTCTCAATGAAGTCGAGGACATTACAAAATTGCTCTTCTTCTTCTTCAAGTGCCATGTCCCACAAGGACGTTGGCGATCATGGACTTCCACCTTTTCTTATCTTTTGTAGTCATTAACAGCTCTACTTGTCTAAATAGCCCCTATGATTTGTTCTAAGTTTAATCCGAGCCACTCAGGATTTTTCGATCTAAATCATACTTTCCTTGATTTCGCAGCCTTCATTTGACTACTTGCGACAAGGTAGCCAAAACTATTGATATAATAATAGATATTTGAAGAGCGAAACATAGAGGTTTGTGGCCTATTTTCTTGCCTAATAGCAACTGATATGCTTTTCATTCCTGTTGCTTTAGGGCTCATCTATTCTTCGTAAATTCATGAATGTAATGAGAACAAATTCACATCCATTACGAATAAACGATGTTGATAAAAGATTGAAAGAGGCCGACGAATATCATGGGAAAAGAAGAAGATCAAATACTTTTGATAGTGCAGGAACCTTACGAAGGTAAGCAGATAATGATTCATTAGGATAAAAGGCTTCACCTTGTTGAAACTGAACATAGAAATGTCTTGAATTATTAAACCTCTCTACACAGGACTCCACTTAGTATTTTAGAAGCTATTTTACTGATTAGCAGGTTCAAAGATATGGCAGTGCTTATTCAAACTTTGCTAAAAATGTACTCCCCATAATTATCTCCAACTATACTTAACAATCAATTGGGGGGGACTTGAAGAGGCACACGTACTGCTTTAAAACAGAATGCATCCATATTCTATCAAATGAACACACCACGGTATCCATTTCATGTCTTATGCACAGAACTCTTTTCCTGGGTTTATGGATAGGTCCATGGGCCTTTGTATCTATAAATGAATTGGTCCGCTTGTCATTGTATCTACTTTAAAGAAATGTTAGAACTACCAGGAACGATAAATTACTTCTTGGAAAATTAAGATTTTTTTTGAAGTTTAGGTGAAAAAAGGGTTCGCGATTACACTGGAACAGACTCTTTATACTACACTTGATGCATTTCTTTTTGTAAGGACAATTTATATGAAAACAAGCCTGGATTTTGGCCAAAATTTAAGAACAAATAAGGCAGGTCTTTTTAAGATCGAGAAACTAGTTTTCAATGAAGAACCATTAGACTGAACAACAAATGAAGCAAGCAAATGGAGCCATGCTGGGATGCCTGGGTCGTAAGGAAGTGAAAATGTGTGGCAATTTTATGTACACGGTAATTTATGAAGTCGATGGGGGGGGGGAGGGGGCGCTCTTTGTCCTACCGAATCACCATCTGTATAATAAGATTTTGTTTCCTTGGGTTGATTCATCATTTATGTATTTTTGGTTTCTGCAATTTGTCTGAGTTGATTTGTTTATTGGTGAAAATTCAAATTTGGTTATTGTTATCAAGCACGCAAATGACGGCACAAAGCCATCTTCCAAAGGATTACAAAATTAAGAACAATTTAAGAACTTTTCAGCCTGACACTGGAGGAAAACGTGGAGTAGCCAATCTCAATCAACATTTTCTGGCTTTTGCATAAATGTATATAACAGTATTGACAAATTTCCTACAATTTCTAGCCAGGACATACCTCACAACTATGTTAATTTTTAATAATTTAATTTTTGCATCGGCGAGTGACCGAGGGGTTAGAGTGCTTGCGCTCTCATCAAGGGATTCTGGGTTCGAGCCCACTTCGCGCCACCTTCAGCAAGTGCCTGACAACCATATGTCACGGCTCAATCCAAGCCATGGAGGGAAAATAGGGTACGAAGAAACTTTTAGGACGTCATCGAGTGGGTGTCAAATCTTGTTCAACCAATTCTTCACTCTGGTTTAGTGACTTATGTTGAAGAAATGCAAATTCGTCCTGCATGTGCTAATTTGCAGTATAAACCGTAGGTGGGCTCTTCTGACAATACTCAGACGATTTATTGTAAATGTGTATGTGTGCAGGCGTCCAGAGCTCACGGTTGCTAGTCACAGTTATCCTCGATATCGAGTGGCCAATCATTATTTATCATTTCTATTTCAAATGTACTTAAGTGGATTCAAAGCATCATTAATACCAATAATTAATATTCGCATACCTTTTAAGCAACGTGTGGCAAACTGAAAGTGTTTAAAGTAATACAAACAAATACCTTTTTAAGTACGGGCACAAACAGATCAAGAAAAAAGCAGGAATACCAAACTAGTCACTTTAGACTGTGTTGTTGTTTTTTATCGCTAAATCTCAATATTTTGATCGACAGAAAATAGCAATGACTCGCCAGCCATCTTGTTGAGACTTAGCTGTAACCATATAATGCACTAGTAGATGACTTAACTAACTTTCTCCTCTGTGCAGTCGACTGATAAAACTCAAGTAAGATTTTAAATACTTGCCATAGCGAGTTCACGTTGTCATGTCTGCCATGAAATCATTGTATATAAAAGTTTTGAAAATCTTGAGTAGATCTGTGATGTAAAGTTTGGCTGGCGTCGAAACTTTGATCCACTTAGGCATGTAAGTCACGATAACATTCCTTATTACTTGTAAACCTCTTATCTGCCATTGATGACAAAATAACAAGTCTGATTACTCAGATTATTTTACGTGACAACTATCATGCTTGTAGAAGTAGTATTTCCCCAAGCCAGGCCCGTCGAAAGCGAGCTCAGATCCCGGGGCTATCAACAACACGGCCCATTTGGGTTTTAAGCTAGACAAAATCAAGCTTAATTTCGTGAAATTACGTTGCATCAGTATAAGCATAGTTAATGAAAATATAAAGTTAAAATAGAAAACACTTCATGTGCCAACCTATTAATAATGTCTTTAAAATTAATTGTTTTTGCAATTTCTCATTCAATAGTTAAGAGTGCAATGTTGATAAAACAAATAGAACCAAACTCCCAACAATGAAATTAATGTGTTGTACAGAGAAGATTTTATGAAAGAGCGTCCAACACTTGATTACAATTTTTTGGCATTTTTTTTTTGTTAGTTTTGTGGTTCCTCTTCTTGTAAACTATGACCACGACAAACAACATTTTAGTACTGTATGAAAGGACCAGTCCTTTGTTGGCTATTCCATGTTTTATATAAACAAACACATCACAAATTCAATCCATTTATGGTATTACATGGATTCTGCTAGTTATTCCATGTTTTATATAAATCAAATATACTTCACAAATCAATCCATTTATGGTATTACATGGATTCTGCTAGTTATTCCATGCTTTTATATAAATCAAATATACTTCACAAATCAATCCATTTAGATATTATATGGATTCTCCTAGTACGTTTCGAGATGAGCTCTCTCATCTTCAGCTAATGAAAAGGAAATTTGGTTACTTAAATATTGGAGAAAATTTACTGGAGCATTAACAAAAGTTCTCTTCTTGCCTTGTTGAAATTTCAGTTTAAATAGGTTTGTTTTCACTCACACCAATTTCTTCTTCTTTTGTTAGCACTGCATTGAACCAGGTCAGGCAAAAGTTTATTGGAGAGAGAAAGCAGAAGTCTAAATCCGAAAAGGTGAAAAGGAGAAAAATTAATGGCATATATTACATATCGGATGATGATAGTTGGACGCAGTATGACAATGATATCTTAAATCAGTCACATTCCTCTAGAGTAAGAAGTCGTTTCATTAACATTTCTCCTTCACTAACAGCAGATAATTTTATATGACAACAAAAATGCGTAATCATACCTCACTCTGCTACACTAGACAATATGAACCGAAAATTTGATCACAAAACTCAGATTGTTGTTGAATGTAATGTTTAGGCGTGATGTTGAGTGTATGCTAACAACTAGTTATCTTCTACTGGACAGTACGCATGTGTCTACAGTCAAAGGACCAACATTACATATTCACGATAGTCAAAATGCACTCCCTTGCCTACTAAAGAAAACATGAATTCCTACATGTGTCGTATTTTAACACTATGTGTGAGTTGACTCAAATCTTAATCTAATCCACAATATCTATACTGGTTTTACATTTTAGCACTGATTTTTAAATATTAGATGCAAAACAGCTGATAAATGTTTGCTTAAGTGCATTACCACACAAATTTTACCATGAGTGGTTGGGAAGAAATTTTGATCTCTGGAATTGTAACCGTTTTCTTCTAACTTTATTTCAATTAACGTATATATCCACTAGTCCAATGCTCTTTCCAAGCCATGGCTCCCTCCAGACCACGGCTCTCTCCATGCCATGGCTCCTTCTAGGCCATGGCTCCCTCCAGGTCATGGCTCCCTCCAGGCCATGGCTCCCTCTAGGTCATGGCTCCCTCCAGGCCATGGCTCCTTCCAGACCATGACTCTCTCCAGATCATGACTCTCTCCAGGCCATGGCTCCATCTAAGCCATAGCTCGCTCTAAGCCATGGTTTCTTTCATGCTAATGCTTCATCCAGGCATGCGTTGTATTAGTTCCTATCCTAGATTAAACATTGATACAAGCACGAGTTTTCCTGAGGACACAGTGATCCGATTTTGGCCTTCCTCACCTAGCGAATAATTGGGTTCGGTTTCCCTTATAGGTGCCATTGTTTTACCAGGCTTCAAAACTTTCGAGGGCTGGTACAGTAACGCTACTGGGGATCTGTTCAGAGCGATAAGCTACGATATAAGAATGGTGCCCATCATTACTATACATATAGTTAAAGCTAATGAGAGGAGAGGACTTATTGCCTCCGAGTTTGCTCTGCCAAAGCCGTGGGCTGGAATCCTGTGATCCACGATAGACGTTTGAAAATTAAAATAACTGATTATTCCTGTGATTTCAATAACCCACAGCTTTCTGTGTTGCAAAATTAGAAAAATGTCATTGCCCTAGTTTCAATAATTATAAACTGTTGTCTCTAGTAAAAACATCTATAAAGGTTTCATACTACACTTCATGCAAAGTGTAGTTCATGCAAAGTGTAGTATGAAACCTTTGTAGATATTTTTACTAGGACAACAGTTTATAATTGGTGGAAACTTATTGCTTAGATCCTGTACCCTGGAAACAAAATCATGATACTCTGTTCTTCTTCACAAGATCAAGGTACACAGTGTTTATGACATAGCATGTAATCCTGCAGGGAAGAGAGTAACAGTGGGATATGAAATCAACTTAGGTCAATGCCAACATTCCTATGGATTTTTTATGTCATGTTGTGGTGAGTCCAGCAACATTTTCGTCGTCCGTACCATTGCCCATGGTAGCACACCTGTTAGCTTACTTGATGGTACAGCGGGTACCAGGCCTTCAGCTGTCGTAATGTATTTCATTTCTAGACTCAGTTTCATACTGAGGAAAAAGCAAAACAAGCTGCTCGTTTTCGAGACCATTTGTCAATTTGATTTGAGCCTCGGTGTCGTAATGGCCTAGTTTGAGCTGTTTGAGAGTGATTTTGCTGTTTCAAGTGTTCGATTGAGAGCGAATGATTTGTAAATGTACTATCATAGCTAACAACATGTGCCAAACGTAATAGAGCTAATTGTGAAACTATATTGAAAATTCCATTCTGAATGTGAGACTGTTTCAAGATGGTTGGATTAGCAGCCACCCTTGGTGTTTTGTATTCAACACTGCTAATTAAGGAGTAAACATATGGTATTTTTTCTTAAACAGACAAAAGTTGTTATTTGTTGTTTGTTATGGTCTTCGATATTGCGGACAAGCTGAAGTAAACAAGAGAGGTTTTTGATGTCAATTTCTAAGTACTCCTTCTCCTGGATACCATAGTCCTATGTTAGAACCATTGGCGTTCTTCTCCGAGCATTTTCTCTCTAGCCCTTATACCGCCTTGTGTCCAGTCTTTGATGTTGTCCAAAGCACAAATCAAATTAAAAAATTTGATCACTGTTTGATTTGACTCTTACCTCGAAGGAAACGATTTTCTGTTGCATTTATGTCCCCGATGAAAATGTCGTGTTAAGAGAAGAGATGTTGATAATTAAACCCGAGTTATAACATTCATACACATATGCGATAGGGCTCTCAAGATTGGAAAAAATCATAATCGACTAATCTATGACCCATAATCTAATCTTAATCGATTAATTGTCAATATAACGCTCTGAAAATACATAAACAAACACCATCTACAAATAAGCTAGTTAGCAGCTGATGTTTTATTCGACATTGTGGGGGGAGGGGGGGTTAATCCCCTGTAGCCTCCCAGGAATCATGGCCCGGTACAATAACTCCTTTTTTCTGAAGAATCGTTTCAATCTCAGACATCTCACACTCCAGTCTGATATCTCGGCTTTGTTGACAAGCGCGAATATTCATCAGGGAGACGGGAACAGTGAGCAGGTTTGAAACATGCCGGGGTTTAATAAATAAAGGACAAACTAAGCTGTAATAAATCATGAAGTAATGTCCGTACAAGGAGTACTTTAGCTTAGGGCTATGCAGAGGATTTTTGCATGAAACAAGCTTGTTTCATAGAATAAAATAAAATAAGATAAAATAAAATAAGCTAAAACATTATAGTTATAGCATTATTAATATCGCAGTAATGAACGTATATGTCTTGTGTTTTATATTAGTAGATACAGCTGCTAAGGAGAGGGTACTAATATGGTCCTGTAATCATTAGACATCATGTGTGAGAGCTGCGCGGAATGCATGGACCATCGGAAGTGCATGCCGCTAAGTCGTTAACTTTGTTATGAGTAACTGTCCACTCAAAACAGGCACGAAGTTGAAAAATAGTTTAGTTACAAATAGAAATTGAGAAATAGAAATAGTTACAAAGATCTGTAATCGATTCGCAACCAAAATCTAATCATAATCGATTAATCGATTTATCGTGAGAGCCCTAATATGTAAGGGACAAAAGTTTCCACTTTCAGGATATACTTAATGAGTATTGTCCGAAATGAAACGGAATTAGCCTGTGTGTCCGTGTAAACTTGTTCAAAGACAAATTTTCTGTTTTCTTTTATATATCAGATGACAGAAGTGGCTGATATATCAGATATCAATCCAGTTATTTTGAATGCTGCTCAGTCTTCGGAAGAGAGGGATCGCACAGCACTGACTGATAGCTTGATTACAGCTCTTCGTGATCCATCAAAACCAATTTTATGTTTTGTCAATCCACAATTGCCAAGAGAGGTAACAATTATTTCATTAAACGCGTCTATCTATCTATCTATCTATCTATCTATCTATCTATCTATCTATCTATCTGTCTGTCTGTCTGTCTGTCTGTCTATCTATCTATCTATCTATCTATCTATCTATCTATCGATCTATCTATCTATCGATCTATCTATCTATCTATCTATCTATCTATCTATCTATCTATCTATCTAGCAATGTCCCTTATAGACGAAAAATCCATAATTTGATTGCGAATTATCAATACCTGATACCTAATTATTGATTATTGATTAAATGCTATTAAATTTGTTAGTTTGGTAGTATGTATTCCTTCCAATGCTTTTATTACATTGTTTGCTAAAGGCCATTAATTTATCGTTTGGATGTCTAGTTATCACAAGAAGACAGGATTGCTAAACGGACACTTTCCAGTGATATTTTCGATCAGCCTCTTAAAGATGACTCTCGAAATAGATCTTCCACTGTCACAGTAACTCTTCCTATGATCCGCTTGCAAATTCCCGTCGAAAAAAGTAGTGATGGTGTTGAATATCCTCTTGCTGGGAATATTGCCGAGAGACTGAGTCCGTCACATGGTGAAAACGTTCCAGATCTTATTCAGTCAACTGGTGGGGCTGTTTTCTCTACTAATTCCTTACTTGGGAGTCCTACTGGTTCCATTGCCGGTGCGCGAAGCAATGCTGGGTCACCTGAAACAAGAAGCGGGACAACAGAGTTTGACGATCTGGGACATTGCGATGACAGCTCACAATCACCTTCTTCTCGAGTTGAGGAGAACCCAAGTTCTGTGGCGAGCGAAAAGGAACTTTTAAGAACGCTCAACGATCAGATTCAAAAAGCGTTGCAAGGGGTTAAAAATCCTTATCGTGTTTACGAAGTCAAGGAGGCAGAAGAAGAGACATGGTGTTAAGCCTTGGAGTACCCCACAATTTCTGCTGACTTCTTTAGTTGACTACGTGAGAGCGTAAAAGAATGTTCAGCTCTGTGTTATACGGAAGATAACACTCTATGGGAGTCCTGCATTGTTCCTGCATACTGTGTAAAGGAAGATATAATTTGCGAATATGTAACTTCAAACGTAATGTCAGAGGAAAATTTGTCAGTGATCAAACTTTTACCAAGTAAACGTCAACAGTTCTGCGGCAAGACCATTATCATTTAAAATAGTACATACTGTACAAATAGGAATCCACCTTGGTAATAAACAGCGTGAAACATATTGCCCTGGGAAAGGAACTGGACTATTGTTGACAATAAGACCATTATGTCGTCGGATATTGCGAAAGAAATTTCATTTGTTGAAAAATAACTGTGTAGCACGTTCTTGTTCAAGGGAATAAAAGGTTGTCAAAGTGGCGTTTCTGACCTTGACAACTTGCTATTTCTGAAAATCCTTGTTACAACCCATGGACGATGGAACAGTGACTACCAGAATTTGGCTGGGTTGTACATTTTGTTGGTAAGCCTCTTTGTATTGCAATTTTGAATTCCACTTCTGATTCATAACGATAGATATATGGATTTTATTTGGTCTTGCATTACATAGCAGCTAAGCGCATACTACTCTCTACAACGATTAGCAGCTCAAAGGACTGATTGTTCGAAAATATTGGTTCCAATGAGCAATTTCTAACTCTGTACAAATAGTATTACTACACTTAACCTTCATGTTTCATAGCTTAAAAAATTTGCTAGTTTCGTTTTCAAGTCTCAAGAGTTTCAAATATGCAGCAGACAAAACGCTGTTGATTCAGTACTTCGTAAAGTACAGTGTAATGAGCCCAAACGTACTTAGGCTTCACATGTTTAAGGTAAAACTTGGAACCCCTGTACTTGTTTCTGTAAAATATACACTGGAGACTGGGCCTGTCGGTCATTGCTACCGTTGAATCCCAGAAATTATTATCTCTCTCTTTGTGTTTGCATGTCAAAGTTTTTGAACAGTCCGAGGATTTCGATGACGACTAATTGTGAGTACCTGTTGGAATCATAGTGTTCAGTTGTGCCTGCCCTAATCTAGCAGATTCACACAGAAAATAAACCGAATTTCATATGTGTAAAACAGTGTGTCTACCTGTAAGCGTTTCCATTGTTACGATAGCATCTCTGCTTGAGATGCAAAGTCGACTATTTCACTATTCGGCGCCACTTACGTCTACCTTGTGGTAGTTCCTCCAATCTACATTCCAAATATCAGGGGGTCGCTGTTTTTGCCCCACGCGGAGGGAAAGGATGATAAAGGCTCTGGCATCAAGGAGAAGAGACCATAGGGCAATCTGTCATATGTTGCATCGAAAAAGAAGCGGCATGGTATACTTGACATGCCCACTTCTTGAAGAGGTACAAAGAAGTGAATCACTGCAGCATTTTGTGTGCATTTTATTCCTGTCAGAATTGGTGTCATAGTTATCCAATTAGCAAATAAAGAAAGGATTATATATCACGCTAACGAAGATTCATCTTCAAGACATAAAGTTTCAATAAACATGCCATTCCAGAAACAAGGATTTACTAAAGTGATGCAAGAGAGAGGATGTGGAGAAAACTGTTGCTCGCCTTTGGATACTCATGAACTTATCGCAATTGGTGTTAGAGAAGGACATCTCTCAATTGAGCATTTGATGTTTTTTAGCAAAGTTGGATGCGTCGAGTTTGATAGAAAACAAACACGTCGTCTGAGGGAACCTTACTAAAAGTTAAAAAGAATTTTACCTTACTATTGACTTCTCTTACCATGACTTTATACTGCAGATAGTAAAACTCTTACTTAAGATAACAATTCCAAAATGAAACCAACCTTTGCAACGACAAGCAATAATGAAATCCTATAAAAAAATGCAAATTTGTAACTTTAACGCCCTTTTGAAGCAGATAACGATCCATCCGCGAATTTTCGATCTTCAAAGCCTTAGTCATGAGACAGAATGAAATCTTCTCAACTATGAGAAATGTGAAAATCAAACGGAGATGGATGAAAAACCGAACACAGAAAAATTTTTAATTGAATGTGTCAAAGCAGTTATCCACCTTACCAAGGCACTGTTAGGAAATTGCTTTTGAACAGTATAAAAGAGTATACATACATATATATATATATGTATACACATATCTATTACTAGACCTTGTGAAAGCGATGTATTTGTCTACTTCACAAACATTCCAAACCACTTTGACCTAGAGATTGCCCACGTGACTTGGGAATATATCGTTGGAATATGGCTTATTCAAATGTGCAGGACCACGATATTGAAACGGCCACCAGCTGCTTTTTGCTGGATATGTAAGGTTGAATTTAAGACGATAGCATATTTATTTAAATTTCTTTGTAACAATGTGATGTTATGTCTTTTATAGTTAACATTTTGTAGTCCTAACAGGATGTATTTATTCCCAACGTGCAATCATGAATAAAACGGAGTGCTTTTGCAAACACAGATTCTTTTAATTGATTCCTAGCAAAATTTATTACCTTGACGGAAGAAATTTCTGTAGAATTAATTTTCGCTGAATGTAGCCATAGGTCGTAAATATCATTTCAGAAAAACGTCTTCAAGGCAAACCGCAGAAAATAATTTGCGTGTTACCACTTCGGCCTTGGGCAACCCGCCCGATAAAATGATGATGATGTTACAACTTCAACCTCTGCACTGGCAAAATCTATACACATGACTTTTTTGCAGAGGGTGGGGTGGTTTGAGATTTAGGCCTTTCCCTTTTAAGCAAATGGAGAACATAATTTATTGTAAAAACAAATTCGTAAGACGTTTATGCAGAGGAATGGTGAGACTTAAATCACTCAAAACGTCCATAATCAAGTGTAAAAAAGTTATGATTATTACAAATTTTTCTGTTATTTGGTGGTATTTTTTTAAGAAGGAAATCTTTAAATCAAATCTAGACTTGCCTTTTGTCGACAATGTTTTCTTCATAATTATATTTTTTGTGTCGATTGATAAAAAACGTAGAAACTTATGCTTATATAAATTTCTGTTTCCCAAAGTTTCAACCTAGTCCGTGATCAGCAAAACTTAATTTGGCAAATTTAAAATTATATTCACGATAACAAACTTCTGAAAATTTTCGTTTTCGGTGGATTTTTTAGCCCGACTTGTAAGCAGCAAGAATCTTTACCACAAAATGACTTCCCTTAAGGTACAACGACGACAATTGAAGACAAGTACTTTACTTGAATAGCATCATAATTAACATTTGCAATACAAAGTTGAAGAGGAAAGTCGAATATAAAACCATGATACTCTCTTTAAATTTCTATTTTCGTCTGGTAACTTAACTGATTTACTCTGTGTTGTGAGTGAACAGATACAGCATTAAATGCAGAGGTAGTACCACAGAGGACTGGGGAGAACGGGTCCTCCCCAATATTTGCCAGGGCCTACGTCATCCAAATTTAAGGTGAAATATTGAACGTAAACAATGTTACGTATTGCATGATGTGTTTGAGTTCTGAAAGTTTAAATCTAGGCTTAAAATGCGCTACTCTGTAAACATGACGAAGTTTCAAACAAAAAGATTTACCTTTTCCGAAAAGGCTTCTTAATGGAGGTTGAAACTGTCCCTTTAATGAAATCTTTACATAGGAAGATATTAGTCGTTCTGACGAATTAAAACTAGTGCAGACCCGTATTTGACATTGGCTGATGAGAACTTCTACTAGGAAATTGGAATGTATACTTTTGACTAGCAAAATGTTCAAATAGTCAGGAAATTGCTGTCTGTAGGCCTGAAATCACATCATCTCACTTAATTTAACCCATAATATTGAGACTGGCTGGGCGCCATTGACTGCCTTGCAAGAAACAGACTGTACTTCTCTCGCTTACTGCTTAATGAGAATGACATTTAGCGTCAACCCCATCAACTTGCAGATCCTGTGTTCCACTTTCTATTCCTGCTTCTCCTTCACTGACGGTGTACTGTGCCATGCAAAACTGTCTTAGCAAGCCCTGATAATCTTGTAACGTACTTAGGTGACTAATTTAGTTAAAAGCAAGACTGAAATTGTTAAACATGCTATCATGTCCTTTTTAAAATTTTAACCTTCTGATTTCTCTTACACCACCCCCTCGCCTCTTTAGTGCTTTATTTGAGTATATCATTGGGTGTTTATTTATTGACTGTGTTGTTAGTCGTCAATTATGTCTTTTTGGATGTCATTTTTAGTCCTTTTTGGTT
The DNA here is from genome assembly GCA_024741275.1 of Chironex yamaguchii. Taxonomy (NCBI): domain Eukaryota; kingdom Metazoa; phylum Cnidaria; class Cubozoa; order Chirodropida; family Chirodropidae; genus Chironex; species Chironex yamaguchii. The sequence goes on from JANTCA010061799.1 coordinate 14,979, forward strand.
ACGGATTTGTCGGTTTAGTTTTAAACAAAGTTTCATGATTTATCTGCCCTTTTTTTCTTTGTTCATGTATTTATTACTATAAATGTCTACTTTGTTAGCATTTCTTAGTTAACTGGTAGCCGTCTTATTTAAAATTTGAATCGTTAGCTTTTTTTTGAAAAGACTTTAACCCTATAAAACCTTTAATAACTTTGACTTTAATAACTCAAATACCTTATTAAAGCAATTTATTCTTAATTTGAAGTAAGTTATGTCTCCTGTTTTACAAAATGGTGATATTTTTGAAATATGAACTCGTGGTGAAAGGACTGTTTCTCCCCTTTTATATCACAAACTTCATGGTTTTCCTCGGAGTTATTCTGAAAGCCCAAAATTAATTTTTTCAAATTGCACAGCATGTAAAGTTAGCACATTTATCGTTAGCACCGACAATTTGGCCATCTGGATCTAGCCGAACACCTTGCTCGTTTGCTTTCGTTTTAAGATACGTCATCTTGTGATGAGGATTGCAAGGAGCCTGGAACACAGTTTATTTTTTGTTGAATGCGGTTCGTGCCATGCATACGCCGTATTTTAACTTTGAATATTGTGTGCTCTCTATGTGTGCTCTCTATACATTGATTTTAGTCATGATCCCCGTTTTGTGTCACCCAGTTGAGATTAATACTTCTATGACGTCACTGTGACGACTGTGAAGAATGGCGACAAGTTGTAGCAACTAAAATCGGATTATCGCTAACCGACTCCGATAAATGGGATATTGGATTGTTATGACGTCGTATCGTGTAGTTAACTTGTTTCTAACATTGACAAGGTCACCGTGTCGGACTTATGAATTTGAGTACGATTGTTCGAATCGTATTTAATGAAAGTTTACTTTCGTTAAGATTGTAAGAATTAAATGGAAATTCGTGTGAATATTTTGTACAAAGCTGTATATTTAGGTATTTGGTAAGACGCCCGAATTGTAAATGGTTGTATATTAAAAATAAAGTTTAAGTCTCAACTCAAATTGTGTTTGTAGATAAATGTCATAACCAATCCACCAAACTGCAGCATATACGGGCGCGCATACACACACAAACACATACACACAAAGAGAACACACACACAACCACAAACAAGCAAAATACACGCAAACATGCTAATACTCACTCTCGCACACTCAAGTGAGGATTATGCCCTTCACAAGTCTCATTCTCCTATTGATATGCAGTGCTCTTTACTCTCCATTGCGTAAAAAGATCAGAATCATCGAAAATAGAGGAGAGAACATAATTGCATCAACACTTGGAAAGAATATGGAAATACGAATTCCATAAGTATAAAGCCTGATTAAAAGAAGAGCATGTACTATAGTATTCGGTTTGTCTAAACATTAACATTTGTGAGCTGTTCGAAAATTATTTTGTGAAAATGAACCATAAGTATGCAACACGAAACAATCAGAATTCAATAAAGTTTCTGAGAGTGAAGCTTGAGACTGAACGCAAGGGGTTTTATTTTCTTGCTACTAAGGCTTTTAATGCACTACCCCCTGAAGTTAGGAGCATAAAACATAGAA
>JANTCA010061810.1:0-16542 GCA_024741275.1 Chironex yamaguchii
TCAGCATGCCTTACTTTAGGATGACCTTTACAGTACCTTAGTTTACTTTATCTTTAGTAAGTCCTTTACAGTACTTCGGCATATCTTACTTTTGTATGACCTTTACAGTACTTTAGTATACTTTATCTTTAGTAAGGACTTTACAGTACTTTAGCATACCTTACTTTCGTAGAACTTTTACAGTTCTTTAGTATAATTTATCTTTAGTAAGTCCTTTACAGTACTTCGGCATATCTTACTTTAGTATGACCTTTACAGTACTTTAGTATAATTTATCTTTAGTAAGGCCTTTACAGTACTTCAGCATACCTTTGTCTAGTATGACCTTCAGGGTACTTTAGTCTACTTTATCTTTAGTAAGGCCTTTACAGTACTTCAGCATACCTTTGTCTAGTATGACCTTCAGGGTACTTTAGTCTACTTTATCTTTAGTAAGGCCTTTACAGTACTTCATTATACCTTACTTTAATATGAACTTTACAGTACTTTAGTATACTTTATCTTTGGTAAGTCCTTTACAGTACTTCAGCATACCTTGCTATAGTATGACCTTTACAGTACTTTAGTATACTTTATCTTTAGTAAGTCCTTTACAGTACTTTAGCGTAGCTTACTTTAGTAGGACTTTTACAGTACTTTAGTCTACTTTATCTTTAGTAAGTCCTTTACAGTACTTCAGCATACCTTACTTTAGTATGACCTTTACAGTACTTTAGTCTACTTTATCTTTAGTAAGTCCTTTACAGTACTTCAGCATACCTTACTTTAGTAAGACATTTACAGTAGTTTCGTATAATTTATCTTTATGGGGCCTTTACATAATGCAGTATACTTTACTTTAGTAGGTCCTTTACAGTAGTTCAGCATACCTTACTTTAATATGAACTTTACAGTACTTTAGTATACTTTATCTTTAGTAAGTCCTTTACAGTAGTTCAGCATACCGTACTTTAGTGTGACCTTTACAGTACTTTAGTATACTTTATCTTTAGTAAGGCCTTTACAGTACTTTATCATACCTTACTTTAGTAAGACATTTACAGTAGTTTCGTATAATTTATCTTTATGGGGCCTTTACATAATGCAGTATACTTTACTTTAGTAGGACATTTACAGTACTTCGGCATACATTACGTTAGTAAGACATTTACAGTACTTTAGTATACTTTATCTTTATAGGGCATTTACGTAATGTAGTATACTTTATCTTTATTAGGATACTTAGGGTACTTTAGTGTACTTTATCTTTAATAGGACATATACAGTACTTTAGCATACCTTACTTTAGCAGGACATTTACAGTACTTTAGTATACATTACATCAGTGGAACATTTACAGTACTGTAGTATACTTTATCTTTAGTAGGACACTTAGGGTACTTTAAAATACTTTTTTTAGTGTGATATCTACAGTACTTTAGCATTATTTACTTCAGTAGGGCCTTTAGAGTACTTTAGTTTACTTTATCTTTAGGAAGTCCTCTACAGTACTTTAGTATGCTTTATTTTTAGTATATTTACAGTAATTTAGTAGACTTTACCTTTATGGTGCTTTAACATAATGCAGTATACTTTACTTTAGTATGACATTTACAGTACTTTAGTATACTTTATCTTTAGTAAGTATTTTACAGTACTTTAGCATACCTCACTTTAGTATGACCTTTACAGTACTTTAGCATACCTTACTTTAGTATGACCTTGTGATGAACGAGCTTAGAGGCAGCACCGGAGAACACACATGACAAACATACGTTCTGTAGATATTTTTGTGACAATGCTATTCGAATGTGACGCTATATTAATTACACTGTTGGATAATTAAAGGATGAGTCTGTTATGGTACTGGCTAGCTTCACAGCAACTTTATACTGGCGCCGTCAATATCAGCTACACATTACGATGGAATTTGTTCAACTAGTACCTGTGTACCAGTGTGTTGATGCTATCGATACCTGGCTCAAAGAAATCAAAGCTTTTATTGATCTTTTGGATGTCGATGACAACAAAAAGCTGAAAACCCTGAAGTATGCAATATCGAAGTTGGGAGATGTGGTCAGTTATGATGGCAGGTCGACCTATTCGTCCATTCTACAGCAGCTGGAAGACATGCAAATCGCACCTTCCACGAATCCCCTCAAGTCAGTCGTTTATGGAATTGGAATATGGAGGCGATTTGGTCGAGTTTGTGTGTCAGCTTCGTACACTGGCAAAGCAGTTTCTGAAAACACCTGGGACTGTTGATGATTTGGCAACGTTTGATCGATCTCATGGATCTGAGCCACCGGCCTCGTTCGAGTTGGAAGATTTGGGATCCATGTAGTCGCAAAGGGCACATAAAACGTGTGTGTCACAAGGCAGAGACACCAAAAAAACGGTTGCATCCTCAGTATGTGAAACAGGGCAGCCTGAGGGAGCTTTCACTCCTGTTGTGTTGAACAATGCTATCGAAACAGAGGCTTTTATTGATATGGGTTCCAGTTTGAGTGTTTTGTCTTCAAGATTTGTAAAAAGAAACAATTTGACTTATTTACTGTGCTCCGTGAACAGAGTTTACTATTTAGCCAATCTTCAGAGATTTTGTTATTTTCACAAACTGTCCATGTTGGTGGAAACCGGCGGTGTTTGGAAAACATTGGATTTTGCTGTTTTTGACTCTGCTCCTCATGATGTTTTGCTCGAACTTTCTGCCTTGAAAGCATTGCGTGTCCGACTGCATTTTAGTGATCAATTCTTGTCCATCTTTGAGCATCAATTAGGAGATCTCTTGTCTGAAAAGCAAAATGCAGAGCTGGATCGCTTGCTGCAAAAGAACAATGATATTTTTTCTGCCGGTACACATGATTTGGGACGATGCCATATTGGTCAACATGTTATTGATACCGAAGGGAGCCACGTCTATTGCAAACCATATCAGTTGCCCCACTCATTGGGGGATGAAACCTCTAGGCAAATATCCGAAATGCTTTCAGCTGGTGTTATTCGAGAATCCCAATCACCCTGGTCCAGCCCGTTCTTCCTTGTGCCCAAAAAGAACAAAAAATTTCGCTTTGTCGTGGACTATCGGCCAGTCAATCAAAAAATGCCAAAAGACAGGTTCCTGATCCTGATCATCGAAGATGTGCTGACTTATACTGCTAATGTGCAGTATTATATGACTTTGGACCTTGCCAGTGGCTACTGGCAGATCGAAATTGCTGAAGATGACAAACGTAAAACAGCATTCTCGACATATGATGGAGTTTATGAATTTAATGTCATGCCATTTGGCTTATGTAACGCCCCCGCCACCTTTCAACGCACGATGAACCAAATATTTGCCAACATGAAGGTGCGTGGCATTATTCCGTATATTGATGACATTATCATCTTTATCTCTGTACAACTTTTACTGAATATATTTCACAGGAAAAGGGAATTTTATACATCTACAAAAGGGATTTGCACATACATCATTTACGTCAATTTAGAATAGCATTGAGCAAGGAAAAATATTTTAATATTAACTGCGTGGGTCACTACAGCTAGCCCCCTACAGATTGCTACCTGAAAGGAAGAAAACAAAAGAGAACGTAAGGAAGGCTAAGTAAGTCCTAAGGCAAGAAACAAGTTTATACTTATAATGGGGAAGCATTCCTCCTGAAATGATAAGGTTACAATATTACACCATGGGCATAAACTTGGTGGCCAAGGAAATTCAATAAAAGGGTACCAAACTGACATTTGTTGGGATTAATAACAACCTCATAGTCTGAAAGGCGGATAAATAGTAACTGTAAATGATGTTCATGCGCTCATGCATTCATGCTTGCAACTAACAAGTCATCGATGTAACAAAAACGAAATCCAAATAACCGAGAACATGGTCAATAAACTGTTGAAAAGTTTGTGTGGCATTGCGAAGGCCAAAAGGCATGTGCAGAAACTCAAATAATTGGAGTCTTGGCAACAACATGCTGATGATATTCAAACAGTCTTCGACAAATTATGCAAAAATAACTTAAATCCAATCCCCAAGTGTAAATTTGCCACGTCTGAGGTTCTTTACCTCGGCCATCTAGTTACTAAAAATGGGCTGAAACCGGATCCTTTGAAAGTTGATCATTTGCTGGCCTTGACACTACCAGCCTCTCGCAAAGAGTTGGACTCTTTTGTTAGTTTCACAAACTATCTGGCGAAATTTGTTCCTCATTTTGCAGATATTATGTCACCTATATTTGCTCTCAAGGTGTCAAAATCAAGAACATTTTCATGGACCAATGAATGTCAGGAAGCCTTCAATGCAGTCAAGCTTGTGATTTTGAAATACTGCCTATTATTTCATCCTGATTACTCTCAGCCATTTCAACTGTATACGGATGCCTCTGATTTCACTGTTGGTGCAGCCCTATTTCAAAATGGCAAGCCTGTATACTTTTACAGCCTTCTCCTCGCTTGTGAAAAGTCTTACTCAGGAACGGACCGTGAGTACTTAGCGCTTGTGACAGGATTCAAGAGGTTTTGTCACTACTTGTACGGCCATAAGTGTGTTGTTTACACTGATCATCGTCCGTTGCTCTCGACGATCAAACTCAAGCAACCTGGCTGCCAGCAACATGTGCATTACCAAAATCTTCTCTAGGAATTCGACTTTGAGGTGACATATATACCCGGTGCTCAGAATGTGATTGCTGACCAGTTAAGCAGAAAATCCACCATCAATCATGTCAAACAGGAAGACACATTATTCTTTTGTTTGAACCCTACCACGGTTCCCTTTGCACCTGGAACGAAATTCACTAAAGTGGACGAAAATGACATTATTCCTTTGGTAAAAAGATATTACGATGCCAGTCACTTTTCAGTCACGCAGGTTTGTAAGTCCCTGCTAGCAGATGGTTACTAGTTTCTGAAAATGAGGAAAATTTTGCATCAATTTCAGGATGACTGCTCAACATGTAACCAGACCAGCTCTTATATGTCAGGCAAGAAACCTGCAGGAAAGCTGCCCACATCCGATGATCTTTTGCCCCACGAGTTTGTTTCCCTTGATATGGTGGGACCCTTGCCTCAAACTACCGGAGGATATCAATATGTGCTCACCATGCTGGACCACGGCTCTGGATTCTTGGATGCCATCCCATTGATGAACATTTCTGGTCAAACTGTGTGCGAAAGTTTTGAGAGGAACTGGGTCCAGAAATATGGCCCACCATGGACTGTTCTGACCAACAACAGTACACAATTCACGTCAAGTCAATTTTCAAGTCTGATGACAAAATATGGGATAAAGCTGATTCACAGTATGCCTTACTACCCACAGGGCAATTTGTATCTGGAATGCAGCCACCGCACACTGAGAGACCAGATTCAAGCTTCCTTGATTGACGATAATACGAGAAATTGGTTGAAACAATTGAACCCTGTTCAACGTGAACCATACCAGTGAAGCGTTTGAAATATTTTTTGGTTCACCTGCGCGCCTAACTTGGCCCAATGTGAGGCATGCTGCTCCTGTCATTACCACTAAATGCCCTCGATTTGTGCACGTGAAAAACATGAATCCCAGTAGACTGGGACCTTGGTTCTCCATACGCCAGGAAGTGAAGCGACAAATTTCTGATCAAGTTGTAGAAGTTGTGAATGGTCAAAAGGTCAATGTCAAAAGATGTCACTGTATATATTAGCCTTCAATCGGGTTTAGGAAGATTGTGATGAACGAGCCGAGAGCCAGAACCGAAGCACACATGACAAACATACGTTCTATAGATATTGTTGTGACAATGATATTCGAATGTAACACTACATTAGTTACACCGTTGCATAATTAAATGATGAGTCTGGTATCGTACTGACTAGCTTCACAGCAACTTTATACACCTTTACAGTACTTTAGTATACTTTATCTTTAATAAGTCCTTTACAGTACTTAAGCTTACCTTACTTTAGTAGGAGATTTACAGTACTTTAGTACACTTTATCTTTAATAAGGCCTTTACAGTACTTAAGCATAACTTACCTTAATATGAAATTTACAGTACTTTAGTAAAATTTATCTTTAGTAAAGCCTTTAGAGTACTTTAGCATATCTTACTTTAGTAGGACATTTACATTACTTTAGTATACTTTATCTTTAGTAAGTCCTTTACAGTACTTTAGCATACCTTACTTTAGTAGGACAATTGCAGTACTTTATTGGACCTTGCGAAATTGCTAGGTCCTAGAAGCTCAAATCTTGGAAATGTAAAAGCAACTTATATCATGGAAGAATCGGCTGCAATAAATGATTGTTTTCTCTCGTCCTACTATTTCTTTGTTGTTCTTTGGTTCGTTATAGAGAGGATGCATCATGCCATGAAGCTGTACGTTTACTCTTCTGCTTATTTCCAGAGATCACGCTGTGAGGTGTGAAGGGAAGGGAGCTGCCACAGTGAAAACTCCTTATGACACCCCGTCGGCATAAGAGCGAAAATATGCCGACACGTGGACTTGCCAAAGATCGAAAGTTGTTGTTTGAAGACTATGCTGAACCGTCTTTGACCCAATCGCATTATGTTAAAATGTCAAAGGTATGACATCAAATAACGATTAAATACGTAGACATTGCATTTCCATCGAGTTCCGTGGGCCTTTTGTTCACTGCAATAGGCCATTGTAATCGTTGATTTGTTTACCAAAATGTTTTATTTCGAAAAATATAAAACTGAATTCATTTATGATAAATTATAAAATAAAAAATTTAAGTACTTTATCAAAGCCACAAGTTCAGAAGTGAAGGTTCCAATTCTCAGTATCTGTTTTCTAGTGAACCAAATACATATATTTAAAAGAAATTGCGCAACCCTGGAAATTAAAAACTCCGTCGGCAATGTTTTTCAAATCGTCGGCAATTGATCTTTTCTAGGATTGTCGGCACATCATGTTTTGTTCTCTAGCGCCACCCTGCTTATTTCCAACTTGTCCTCGTCAAGTGACAACTAGGTAACTTTGGCCGCTACTCCTTCATCAGTGACGGCTGTTAACGCTGACGGTATTGTGACGGCTATTAATGCCCTTCCGTGTCCTTGAGCGCATGGACAAATATTTTAAGCTCGACCTTAATGGCCGTCATGATACCGTCAGCATTGATCGCTTAAAAGTGGCTTACACTGACGATCATTATACTTCTACGACTCATGCACCGCCATCATCTGCATCACCCGTTCCTGATTCGGCTGCCCAGGATTGTTTTCTAACCGAAACGCTATCTGGACGACGCATCCATTGGCCTGATCGCCTTTATCAAGTAATGTCGTAACCTTATAATTTTGGGAGGAATGCTTCCCCGTTATAAGTATAAACTTGTTTCTTGCCTTAAGACTTACTTAGCCTTCCTTACATTCTCTTTCGCTTGCTTCCTTTCATGTAGCGATCTGGAGGGGGGCTAACTGTCAAAAGGAATCTACAAAAGGGATTTCCACATACATCATTTACGTCAATTTAGAATAGCATTGAGCAAGGAAAAATATTTTAATATTAACTGCTTGGGTCACTACACTGTCATTAAAAAATCGCTGCTTCTTTTGGCAATTGATGCCAGGACATGTAAAGACTGCTGGTTCAAAACAAGTGCACCAGAGTTTGATGTGAGAAGAAACACAGTACACCACGCCATAATGAAGCTGTCATTACAAGTATGATAAGTCTTGGACGAAAAGGTACAATATAATTAGTCACCTAGGACATAGTTCAATCACTTAATGAAAAACAATTCAGGGACAATTTGTTGATAGACACTAGAGCACAGCTATCAACTGGGACTGTAATGAGTCATGGCTACTTGACATTGGATGGTGGCAGGTCTAAAAATACATCAACCACGAAACTCATTATTTACATCAAGGGGCCACAAGGTAACTGGCAACCCATTAGAATGAATACAGTAGAACTTGAACAGGCTTATAATGATTTAGACATCTTGAATTATAACAAACGTAAGCATTGATACAAATTATGTAATATAAACAATATGTATTTGCTCACAAGCTAACAGGCCATGATCTACAGACTTAATGTAAACCAAAGCATTATATTGCTCATTATGCCATTGTACGGAGAAAAAAAACATAAACCTCCATCCAGATAGTGTTTGATTCATTACCCATGGTTAAAGGGAGAAGCTTGAATAATTTTCAAACAAAATATGCGAAGACAGCTATTGTGAGACGTAAGCAAGATATTCAATGAGATCAGCTGATTGCTGGTCATATGGAGACGAATTAGTTCCGTATAAATTGTCAAATTGCTCATTTAGAACTACTTAATTAAACGCATAAGTTCCTTTGCAAATTTTGAGAAAATATGTCGGTAGTTATGACTGACTTTTGACTCGGTAACAAAGGAAAAAAAGAAAGAAAGAACATTTTTCTTGTGCCATTAACCAAATTGACATATCCCTAGATGTTGTACCTTGTTGGTGCTGGTAATAACCGTGATTATTCATTGTCCGGCATTAAATTACATTGCTTAGCAAACCCTTGCGTCTTTTCGGGGTTTTTTTTATAAACATATTTAGACTGCAAACTTACACAATGTTTGAAATAACAATCTTTTGACTTTTCATCAATTTCACTACTGGCCAAAAATTTTAAAATCTTTTAATTTAAAATAGTAGCAGAGAAGCAGGAACTTTATTAACTTTTTTTAAGTCCATAACTTTCTAAAATTGAAAACGGCTTTAGCTCCCTTCTCCCTCGGTGTCAAAAGGCCAGGTCTAATTACATCATCTAACAGCACAATTTTAGCGTCCATGAGCCACAATTCCGACCACTGATAAGCATTCTATGCTTTGTTTACGCTTTCGACAGCTGAGAGCGACTTTGGTTTTGGAAGAACTATGTTATTTATTATTGAAAAAGTAGAGACCTCAGTGGGGAATATAGAAATGAGGCTAAAGCAATGACAGCGTTAATATTTACATCTATTTTGTTGAAAAATTCAATTTGACATGTTAGTTATTTGGTTGCATTGCATTGCATGGTCAGGTACAATTGTCTTCCAAAGGAACATTCCGAGACAATTTTCCTAAAGCTACTCTTCATGCTAAGAATGCAACTATGAACTATAATAACAAGTGATTTCTGATAAACAGTAAATTTTGTATGAATGATTACGTATTGACATGGAAAAAAATCGTTCAATTTTTATCGTAAAGTTAATTTGATAAAAAGAACGACATTTTTCATTTTCTAAAACATGTCTCGATACTTCAAGTACCATCATCAGTTACAATTATCTAATTGAGATCCAACAGTGTATTACATCTACATTTATACAAATATTGAAAGTCGTAAAGAGACTGAACATATGGCATAAAAGAAGTAATTAACAGAAATAGATGAAATGGTACACCAGGGAGTGATAAAAATAAGCACACAAAACACTAAGTGATAAAGTAGAAAAGAAAAGAGAGAGGCCGAAAATAGGTAAGTTAAATAGAAAGAGAAAGTTTAAAATGTTGAAGCTGTCTACTGAGAGAAGTTACATTTCTTGTGTCAAGACAAATCTCCAAGTTTTAGCTCGACTCTCTAAACTATTTTGAGTTAACATAGTTAAATATCCAGTATTTGGAGCCCAATAGGTTGGCAGGATTGTTAATAATTGTTCTGAACATCATTATGTGCTTTCATTTTAAGGAGCACACAAAAAAAGCAAAACAAATGTTCCCTATCTGCACTGTTTTATTCTTCAAAAACTCTTTTGATCAGTATTGTTGACAATCAGGTTGATGAAACAACTTTAACATTGGGTTACTAAACTTTGGATGCAATCTATGGTGAGTAAACTTCAATGCTTGTGTTACCCTCTTGTGCTGACATTGTTTTTCTTGAGTTAGGACTTAATGAATAAGAGGGGGATAAACATCCCTCATGATTTCATAAGATACATTTTACTTTCTATATCTGTTAAAAGAATCAATTAACTGACATATAATTATTATTTTTCAATATAAAATGTCCACTAATTTAGCCCTTAAACCAAGGTTTGGTTCAAGGTCTGATTAAACAGTGTGATAGAGGTTTCGTTTCTAGAAAACGTAACAATTGATCATGATTAAGTTGGTTTGTTATGACAGCTGTAAGCTTAATAGAACTGACACAACTACTATGATAGAAAGTGTCTGACTTCTGAAATTGAGAATTCAAAGTTGGACAAGATTGGACACTTGGTTACCTTACTCAGTATACGAAATTGGATTGACCTAACAGTGGAACAGGTCAGAAGAAAAATCGTGAATGATTTATAAAAAGATTACGTTCAAGTAGATCGATTCGTACAAATGGCTTTCATCGAAACGACAGTGCAGAAATAGCATAAATCGCCATTGACCTTTAAAGCTTCGTGTTGCCAGGGATAGTTGCCATGAAGAAAAATGATAGGTTCACGCCTTTATTTTGGGAAACTGATAACCTCTCTGCAGACCCAATGTAACTAACTTTATACAGCTACCTTGTAGATGCAATTTGCTTACTAACGTATGGTGTCTCGCTGAACATTAACTAGTTACTATGTGACTTTAAGCGACAGATAGTAGTATCTCTTGTTATCTTCATTTTGTTGGAACTGTAAAGTCTATATAGGTGTGAACTGATGATGTTTTGCCATTAATAGAAGAGGGCTTGTTGCAACGGCAGTATCTGTATTAACCGTATTTACCAAATATAGCAATCCCTTACCATAAAATGTGGTGGTCAAAAACCTTTCATTTACTGTACAATTTGGTACCTTTCTTTTTAGTGTTATTTTGGTCGTGAAATTTAACAAACCACGATTATGCTAATTGATCTCCAATCATATACTGTTACTTAGAGAGAAAAGAATGTTAATAATCTTCTGAAACATTGTATACAATATCGAGACATTCCACTTTCTTACTATCAATAAATTGAGCAGATTTACATTTGGCTGTCTCTGTTCATGCAATCTGGGCCCATTGTTAACGTTTTGTCACTTTTAGAGATTCCTAGTACATGGCATAGTTAAGCTTGCTTTTAAATAAATGAAAATTAACGCCAAAGGCGTTAAAAGTACCGGCATCCGGTAAATATCTAAACGATAAAATGACTTCAAATGTTTTACATATGCCTACCTGACTCTCTTCGGAACAAACATTTCTGCTGCATCTCTACTTCAAAATGATTTACCAACAAAATATTAAAAAACTGAAGATAATCCTTTTTACGAGGTGATTGGGATCAGATGTGCTCTGTGCAACGTTTCAGTTTCAGTGAGCTGACCCATGAACTAAAAGCCACGTAATCATATGAAAGGTTACATTTTGTTTTGCTTCGCTGGTTCGCGAGGAGCGACGCAAGTGGATGCCAGCTACTTCTGTGAAAACAAACTGAGTCCACAAACCATTTCATGTTCTTTGAGCACTGATTAAGAAGATGTTGTTGCCTTCAATAGTATCTTAAACATTGTCTTCTCACCGGGTGAATGAAATAGAAAACTGTATGAAAATGAGGTGTCTTACCGGGTTGCTGGCGTTAAACGTGAGATGATTATGTATCCTCAAGAGGTTGTGCAAGAAGCATTGGATACAGAACATTATGTAATTTAATGCTCTGCAAAAAAGTTATCACATATAAAAATAGGAGATCATATTTAATTATTGCTCGTGGTTTTGTCTCTACACAGTTAGTGGACAAAACCCTGGTTTTTAACGAAGATTTTGCTCTTTTCATACTGCAATAATGCACATTTTCAAGGTGATATTCCAATTTTATACTGCAAAAATATAGTTTCAAAGTCGTATTGTCCTCGGTAGTTTTGAGCAGTATAAATTTGTATCAGTCCAGCTGCAATCTATTCAATTTGCTGGCTTTCCAGAAATGCAATTATTTTTTTGATTTTATTTAAAAAACATCATCAAAACACTCTTCTCGAGATATTACTTTTTATAGAGCGGAATGAAACTACGGTAACATGCACGATAAGTTGGTGAAGAATTTTTTCTTGTCTGTCAAAGAGACAGGAAAAGTTTTCGAAATTTTAATTCAGGAATGTTAAAGGGAGGTCGGAATTAGAGAGATGGTCATATATAGGCTTTTAATTTATTAAGTAGTTTTTCGTATCTTCATACTAAAGGTGTTTTGCGTTATAAATCAGACAGGGATGGCTGAGCACCCTTTTGATTTTCTTTCAAGACCCAAATCCCAAAGTAGTCGGCACCTATGGAAGACAGGACTATATACCGAAAATCATGCTGAACGTAGCGCCCACACTGCCTTGAATGAAATTTAAACTACGAGGTTTATAACGTACATTTTTTTTTGATTAAATATTTAAATATTTATTAAAAACAACTTACAATTCGTATTGTGATTATTAATTTGCTCACACAAATGTTTGTATTTATGAAAAGGAATACGTGTGGTGCTGATCACTGAAGATGTAATCGTGTCAAACATTTATTAGATTTGCATTGAAGTATTATGGTTCTATCTTCCTAGCGTAAACTTATTGCTTAATATTCTAAAAGCTCTAACTTGTGCTTGCTTACTTATTTTGTTAAAAAGACAGTAAGAGATGACAAAGTCACATCAAAAAGTAATCCGAATTATCAGCTGAGGTTCAGACATGATAGATTTGGCAAATTTTGAAGCAAGGATATGGGGACATCACATGAACAAGGCTAAAAAAGGAACATTTCAAATGCATGTGCTTACATTGTAGCCTTTTGCAATGCCATAGTTGCAGGAGAGTGAATCAGTGACTTGAATATGATTTGAATAAGGTAAAAGGGTGTAATAATAGCTTACATGAAACATAAAAATAAAAGGTTTTAAGGTCAGTTTAAAATAAACTTAATATCACAATCTACTTATTTCCTTCCCTTTTTCCCCTTTTACTTCTTCGTAAATCTTACATCAATTTTCGTTGTCCTTTCCTTTCAAAGTGGATTGAAAAAGCCCACTGGTGTCTATTTCTGTGCCGGTACAAACTCTGTGAAATGGACATAGTTGTGGTTGTGATCCACTGATTCATAAAAGACATCTAGCGTTCGATACATCTATAATAAACATAGATGTCAAGTTACAAGATATGTGCTTGAGCTGTTCCAGGATTCAAATAGTCATAAAAAATCTTTCGCTTGCGATTTCGAAGATTAATAGTTGCGGCAACTTCTCGGAGTGAACCGTGAAATCTTAAAAAAGAAATTTCAAAAATGGATTTAAAACTTGATATTTGATGTAGTTGATGATATAGAAAATTTGATGATATAGCAATCTTAAGAATTAAGCAATTTAAATGGAAAAGAGAATACGACCGTTTATGAAGTAAACTGGGATTACAATTTTGATCGTTTTAACTCTGAGCAACTGTTCTGTAGTAAAAGATCAGAAATAACCCTTGTAAGTGATGTTTATGTTAATTGCTTTGTCTTAAATGAAGATTTCTATTTCTCCTAGGACGGATACCACTAATAATAGAGAAACAAATGTTTTACAAAGATTGAGTGCAATGTCTGTTTAACGTATCGGAATAAAAGAAGTAGATATCAATACGCCATCACTAGGGCACTGATTCTTGAGTTGTAAGACCATACATAGTAACGTTCGCATGTGTGTTTGTGTGTTGGGGGGAGGGGAGGAGACAGTTGAAGGGAAGAATTCAAGGGATATGTTTTTCCTGAAAATGCTTTTATTCCTGAGAATAGATTTTACATAAATACGGCGAGAAAATCGTTGATTTTGTAAAGCAGACGAACATTCCAACGTTTGTCGTTTACTTGTGTCACACAAATGTCTAAATTTCAAAAACATATTTCCCTGTTTGAAGCCTACCTGTAATTATCTAATGATAAGTCATTAAAATTATCCCTTAATACATAAACTTGAGCACGGAATCTTTGGATTTTCATTAAATTTTTAGCGTTATTAAGTTAATAATATAGGTTGGGCAAAGGCAAGATAGTGACACTTAATTGATACTTAATTGAAATGATCAATAAATATGTTTTGTATGGATGCAATAAAATTAAGAAGCATAGAAGCTGGAGACAAAAAATGTACCGCAATCTTGCTGGAGAAGCCACAGTATCGTATTGATATTGAGCTTTAAAATCTGCCAATCCACTTGAATCTCGTTCACTCTGAAATTTATTAACAGCGATGATGTCCACAGTAGAGTGCTTAAGAGGAAGGATATCAATGATGTGTTCCACTGTTAAACTTGCCTGTCAAGCAAAATAGAAACATTCATCATTCTATTTAATTACCTGTTAATTGGTTATCAATCCAAGAAGAAACTTAATTGTCATTGTAAGACGTAAATTATCTTTCCTAGTATCAAGCAAAGTGTGAGCTATTTAAAAATAGTCACAGTAACTTCCGCAACGTAGGTCGCAAAGGCCGAACTCCATCTCCATTTCTTTGGGCCACACAGCCTTTGCAAGTGCAGTGAATTTTGGGTGACCTAAACTTTCAAAATATTTCCCATATATGCAGTATGCCAAATCGTTAGTGTTAGGTACGACCTTTAAAGCATATTATGATCCAGTCCGTGACTCAGAGTATCGCTAGCAAACTTCTACTACTACGTCATTGCTGTATTTCATGCAAAATACGGTCCAAAAAGGTTTTAGTAGCCCTCGAATTTTGATGAACCCGTCTTTAGATACATTTCCTTTGATAAAATGGCTGGCTTTAAACTAAAATTGATGCATGAAATATTAACATTCGATAAAAACATAACATTTAATAGCCATAGCCACAAAGTAATCAAGAGGGAAATATCTGTGATTGTTGTGCTCTATTTACAGCCTGCGTCAACGGCATAGGAATATTTTCGATCTATCTGTGTCTGTCTGTGTGTCTGACCGAGTTTTAACTTTTGAAGGTAATGGTATTTAAGCAATCCTGACCATGAGACGCTGAAGGGGGCAATGAGCAATATGTGGGTGCAAAAAGGAAAATCGCGGGAACACATAAGAAAAAACCTCAATCGTACAAGGGCAGAGGGCGACGATCCCGCCCCTGGTGCATGGGTAGCATTTAAATTGTTGGAATTTCATATTCGACCGCATTCAAAGAGGAGGTAAGTTGGCGTTATTTAACAAATTTGAATAGAAAAACGTTTAGTTTTACCTTTGTTCAGTGGTGACAAAGAGATTAAATCATCGTTTAAATTTTATATGCCACACCCTACCACGCCCAAACTTTTTCCATGCTCCTCCCGCATTCGCCCAATTATCAAATAATTGATAAAATTTTATCCAAATAATCGAATAGTGAAATGCTTGAAGATGGTGAAGGAGCAAAATAACTTTTGCATTCTTCCTATTTGACAAATCGAAGTGACTACTTGATGGCACGTTTATAACTTCGCTTTGTAAGTCGGCATTCGACTAAAAAGTATTTCTTGCTTAGGAGAACAAACTGTTTCAAACGTCAGTGAACTGAATTAAGTGTGTAGCAATGGATATGTGATAGTAGAGACACAAAAATCATAAACAGCATCATATGAATCGTACATAGTTTACCGTTTACTAACAGGGTGGGCTTCCGTATCCCAAAAAGGTAACAAATAGTAACGAGTTAATACGAACTAGCTTTGTGCTTTACAAACAAAGCATCCTGATATAAAACAGAAGACGAACATGCATTCAGCTATAAGGATTTCAAGGTTTTACTAGTACCTTTGACTTGGGTGGTGAACCACGGAGCAATGATGGATAGTTTGCAATAAAGGCATATTCGTCATAAGCTGGTAGATTTACTGCTGCATGGCCTGCGGTGCTCAGAAATATGATCGAGGTAAGCACTTGAATCAAATCATCAACGTTCTGAAACTTCCCTTTGCCAGCAACACCCTAAGAGAAACACAATTTATCTGTAATTAAATTATTCAAAGAAAACACCTGTCTAGGTTATCACTAATTTCGTATTATTGGGACTGGTGATGGTAGACGTTTTCCTTAAATCATACAAAGACATTGTATTGACAAAAGGTTTGCTTTTAGTAAGAATCTGTTTATGTTAAAGCATAAATTGAAGTCATGAACCATTCAGTTTACTTTGAAACTATTATTCAAAGTAGGCATTTTTTTTATTTTCATTTAATAATATAAACATTTGAGTTAAAAATGGGAGTGTGAACAAATTGCGCAAAAAAATAGTATTTAGATTACTTTTGAGATTGAAATCAAAATTGAAGTTTGAGACTGAGTTAAAAGCAAGCTGAGCTAGAGCTAAGCAAGAGCAAACATGAAGCCTACTTCGGATACCACCATTAGTAAATCTCGTAAAATACCGAAATTACATTGGACAAAGGAAGATCTTGCCACTTTTCTATAGGTTACGGAAACTTAGGCTGACTCAGTAAAAATACATTTACAGCAGATTTTTAGAAACAGTGCCTTTAAAGGGAATATTGCAATGCTATTTTTCCAAAGTTTGCATTTTGGTACGGAAGCCAGCTTTCTATTTTTAGGTGTTTAAATATTTTATGCATTATTTTGACTGCCGGTCGTAAAGAAGTTGAGTTAAACGCGGATAATATACTAAAAAAGCTCTAATA
>JANTCA010061821.1:4487-16541 GCA_024741275.1 Chironex yamaguchii
CATGCTGCCTTAAAACATCGAACCGACCCACTCAATCTGCACATACATCAAAATGCGTTGGAGACTGTTCCAAGTACCTTAAGTTTCAAAACTGATAACACGTCACGACTAAGTGAGGCTTTGAACCAGGACCTTGAGGCTTTATATACTTGGCTTAAAGGTAATAAACTATCCTTGAACGTGGTCAAAACGCACTCAATGGTTATTTCCACAAAACAAAAGCATGCTGCCTTAAAACATCGAACCGACCCACTCAATCTGCACATACATCAAAATGCGTTGGAGACTGTTCCAAGTACGAAGTACATAAGGGTTCATATTGATAATTCCCTCAGTTGAAAGAAACATATTGAAGAAATTTCGAAAAAAACCTCGCGATAATTTGGACTACTGAAGTACGCAAAAAGATTTTTACTTCTTGAGCCACTCAAAAACATTTATACTAGTATCATTGACCCACCTTTTCGCTATTGTTACTCAGTCTGGGGCGTATGTGGATGAACTGAAATCCATCAATCCATGCAGAAACTTCAAAACAGATAGTCTAGGATAGTCTCTGGCAATAACTATGACGCTCCTAGCAAACCCCTATTTCAAACCTTGGATTGCAAAACAATCGAAGAGCTAATTCAGAACGAAACGCAAATTATGCTTTTCAAATCTGTAAATGAGATTGCCCCGCCATATCTGTCTAATTAATATGTTGCAAACTCGACTAACTCTTCGTATAATCCAAGGCGTACTGCTACCGACCTTAGGTTACCTAAGAAATTGTCCTCAAATAGGCAAAAAATTTTCTCCTATAGTGGAGCAACAACTTGGAATAGCTTACCATCAGAATCAAAGAATCTAACCTTGCCACCTTTAAAAGTACATTTTTTAATATACTTTATATTTAGATGGAGGGCCCTTTCTAAAGCAGGTACCGCAGAAGGGCTTCTCTCCTTAGATATCTTTAATAATGATAATAATTAATTAAATAATTATAAATATACACCAACATCTATCACAGGTCCCAAAAGCACTATTTTCATTTACCATGATTGCCAGTGCACTACATAAAATTTAGTGTACACCACGAAGTACACTAAATATGGCTCTCATTATTCGTCCGCTTCTGTAAACACCTGGAAGACATACGCCACCATGGTGATACACACATTGCATCTCACTTCGACTACAACAACCAGCACTAACCTTAAGGGCACTGTCATTTTTTACAATACTAGAGACCTATAACTGAAAAACGACTTACAAACACGTAACGATTACCTTTACAAACCTAACTTAGACTTTGACACCCAAATCCAGACATTCTTCCTTTTTTCTTCCTTTGTTCGCTTTCTTTCTGTTTTCTTTATTCGCCTTTTTTGTACGTCTATCATTGCCTTTGCTGTTGCCATTTTTTCTTTCCTGGTTGGCTTTTCGTATGCCGGTCTTCGTCCAGTCCTCTAAACATATAATCTTCCTATGACCTCTCTTCCTCTCATTCTGTAGTATGACTTTCCTTTTCCGAAAATTTCGCAATTTTAATTTCTCGAAAATGTGCCTCGAGTGTCCCGCAAAATAGTTTCCGAAAGCCACCCTTCTCAATTTAAGGGTGTAGATTCTGATATCGGTTTTTCCCTATGACCTCTCGTCTGAGAGACATTCATGAGAAATCTTTGCTTGCAAGCTTCGCGAGAATTATTTCCTTGCTATACGGACTAGTAAGGAATCAATGAAGTGGCGCGGATGTATGGGGAAGCAGTTGCCCAATTTTGTGCTAGGCTATTATGAAAACCATGATTAACTTCGAGAATTTATAGAATATATAAGGTATCTCACTGTGAAGTGATGATTCAGCTTTCTGCACCTAGCCCTTCTAAATGGAATGAAGCAAATGATGTAACAATAAAGAAATTTGCAAGCACATAGAATATTCCCGAACAATAAGACTGTGATAAATACTGTATGTTCCCTGATTCAGGATTTTTTGCAAGTTTGCTGCAAGAGATAAAGGAAAGTAAAGCAAAGAAAGTCAGAACTACCTGACAATGATCGTTAAAAAAGTCTCAGATGACCTTGCCAACTTTTACCCCAACCTTCTTCGCGTTATTCAGATTGCAGCAGCCATACGTCTGAACATTGCCAGCTGCAAAAGGTGGCATGTTAAGGTAAAATTAATAAACAATTACATGTGTGCTATAAAGGCCCGCCTTGAGAATTTGCTGCTTATAAGCAGCGAAAGAGACTTTTTGGCAGACATAGAGGTGGCTGATCTTGCCAACAATTTTGTCATATAACTTAGAAAAAGTAGACGGTACTATTTTTATATTTTTAATTTGTTCATTTGGTTACTTCTAATTTTGATACATTGAGCCATTAACATGCAGCTTTTTGAGTTTTTATGTTCACCATGCTTTCGGAAATGCATCCAATGTTCTCTTAATGTATTTGAACTATAATATTCGAGTGTTTTGGTGAACCCTTCCTCAGATCGGTTGGAAAGCTTTTGACTCAGGCAGACAAAGGGGTTTTTTGGAAAATTTTGGTGGAAAAAGTGTTGTTTCATAGAAAATGTTTCAGTTTTTTCTACCAAAATAGTGACCTGCAGTTCGCCCCTGCAACGTGAGAAACTGAGAAAACAACACTTTGATTTAGTCACCGAAATGAAAGATATCTCATCCGAACTGCTTTTAATTTGTAGAAAAACTTTCTTAAATCGTTAATGATACTCACGACATTGGCAGATTTTATCTAAGGGAAAGTTAAGGGCGGGGGCTAAAAAGTTTCTTCTTGGATCCTCCCCCCCAACTTTTATATCCCTGGACACGCCCCTGAATCAATGCATGCACTACTGTCCCGTGTGTTGTACAAAATATCCATTACCTGCTACAGTTTATAGTAAAAACGATTTTTTATTTCACGAGGTTTGAAGATCTCTTGCAGCGTAGCTGAAATACAGCTTACAACGCAAGAAATGATGTGCAAAACGTGATGATGAAAAGATATATTTATAAATTGATTAGTATAAATACGATGACAAATTAAGGTAAATAAGAGGTCTAAGTCTGTCAAGATGTCTTTAGTTGGACATGAATATTTCGCTTAGTCATCAGTTGACACAGTTTCTCTCCTTAGTTGTCGTTGGCGTTTTTTGTTCCAATGTTTCCTCTAGATGAGTAACCACCTATTGATCGACAGTCACCACCCACACTTGATGGCATGTCTTTGAATGTTTTGAAAAGCATTTTACATCACCACCCATCTTTTCATTGTTTTCATCTACATTGTATGCTTCACTAGTTAACGAGTATTATCGCAAAACAGAACGAGTGGGCTAGTTGTCTCACACTTCTTGCCAAATGCAAATAAGTCTAATTGTATATGTAAGCATTCATTATCTAGTATATCATGTTCACTGATCCAACAATGAAATCACGCATAATACATAATTTATTGGAATAGAAAAGGAAATCGAACATGTTTAAATTAACTATCAGAGAACTTCACATATTTTCTCCTCGTATTTTACTTATGTGGAAAATTTAAAAATGCAAATGTTAAGTAAATTGATACCAAATCTGAAGACGGAGAATTGTCTAGATAAAGAAAGTAATACAAATTAACAGTTTTATGCATGTATCGAAACAGAGGGGTGTCCACCGTTGAATGCAAGGGTCCGTACTCCCGCATTTGACAAAGATACTCAATGGAATTCGCACAAAAATGCAACTGTTAGGCCAAGTAGTTCAATATGGCTTAAGTATTAATAAATTTCTAAGAGCTAATTCTCTGGACCATCACCACCATTCGCAAACGTAAATGTTAATAATAGTAGTACCTAAGAGAAAAACGTTTGTGATGATTAGAGTAATTCTACATGCAAAAATATCATATGGTGATATTCAAGACTCATCTTTATTATCTGTTCAAATTTTTGTATTTATAAATATAGATAATTCAGTCTATAAGTTTCCTCCAAACACGACCTTTAACGGTCATCCCATAACCAATAACTGTCTTGAATTTCATATCCAAAGCAGTAAAAGGTTACTAAGTTACCATCAAATATAATTGTGGACAAATACTGGTATTCATCATTCAAAAATACGCACACGTTTGATTTGCATTACAGTTCGTATGTCAGCGTGGGCGTGTCATAATTTGGCAAAGGGTGTGGCAGGCGTGGGGGGATCAACATCTATGCTGGGATCATATTCGTATTTAGATCTAATCCTGTGCCAGATTGCTGGATCATTTTCTCATTTGGTAAATATATACAACCACTAGAATTTATCAATGTGACACAGAGGTGGCAAAATTTTAAAGTCAAGGTCCGCATTTCGTTCGGGTCGCATACATTTTGTACACACCTATATTCAATAATATACAATAATACTATTACACAATTAAGTTTTTGTTTAAAAAATTCTTTTATTGACCACTTTTGTACTTTACAGAATGTTTATTTGAACACATCTTTAGTAACTGGAACAATGCTGATGACACTGACGCAGCTGATCACAGTTATCAACTAGTTTACCATAATTTATTGGCAAGTTGCGTTTGCCGAGGCGTAGAACTGAGTGAAGATTTCAGTCTGCGAGTTAGTAAAAAGTGACCGCACCCTATTTATATCAAACACAAAAATAACATGCAAGATTGCTGTGAGTTTTGTGCTCCAAGGCTCCTTTTCCTATTCCTTTAAGCAAATGACATAGAAATGTTTTCCTCTAGTCTTTAGCTCACAAGACTGGCAGTGTCTCAATGTTCATTAAGTATCACTATTGAGTAATGTCTGAGTAATATTTGCAATTGAAGGTTTGCAGTTGTCAATGAGGCAGAACCCCATTTTGCAATCTAGCTTTGCTTTACACACACTAAACGGACTCTTATACTTATAAAGCGGCCTACTAATGACGCTACTGATCTAATTCCTAGGTCCTTGTGACTACCAAGTTAGGTGCTCCTTAAACAGTCTTTTGCATGAAATGCTACAGTTTCGCAACTTTCTGATTTTCATCGCACAATATTCCTAGCATTGTTTCTAAGGACAGTTTTGTAGGCTTAAATCTCGCTTTTAAGGCTTATGCACCCCTATATGGACCTCATTCTTCTTTTGACTGGAAAAGCGTGGCCTATATTATTGAAGCAAAAAGTACAAATCAAATTATCAAAAGCAAAGCGTATGGCTCTGAGATGGATTATTCTCAGCTGCACTATGCAGTGAAAGTCTTATTTCGAAGGCACAAAATAAAGGCGAGTAACGACGCCTATGTACGGAGGTACAGGATTTATTATATTTTTTTCATTCCAGACTTTAAAAAGTGCAAAATTATTGCAGAAACCAACTAAAGCGTATGTACTACATATACAAATAATACTTCCAGGGAGATTGCATAAAGCATTTACAAAATACCAGAGTATCAAAAAATATATTTGGGGCTGATGAGGAACATATAATCGCTGGAGCAACAAAAAGAACGATATGTCAAATATGAAAAGGGAGATTTTTATGGGAGATGATATTTCAATACCAACTCACTCCAGCTTTAAAAACCTGCCTTTTGAACGATCACCAGCTCGTCACGTGTCAACAACAAGAAACGTGCTAGTGCGAAGCCAGGAGGGGCCAAGGAGGCAGGTGCCGCCAAATTAAAATTACTGATCATAAAAGGACAAAGGTCATAAAACCGAGTTTGATCACCCCTGAAGAGCTTATTGGTAACAAAAACAGGAAGCTCCACTTTCTTGTAGTGCCCTTCAATTAACCTTAATGGCAACAGCCCCTAAACAACATAGATACGTATGGTTCACGGCAGACGGTACAGTGGCTTATTATCAAGTAGGATTTGTCGAAGTCAAAATGACACAACAAGTCATGCAGAGTTTAAGCGTGGTCAAAGCAGGGCTCTCTTTACAAGTTGAGCCAATTTTTATTCCCATGGATGAAGCACATTTCCTCTGCAATTTCTAGTGATCATGCGTCTGGAGACAAATATACTCAGACTCCAGTAACTGTCTCCATTATGATGTGGGATTCGAAACTGGAATGTATTGCATAGATACTTTGTAGTGCAACGCTCGAACGTGACGTCTATTCGCCAGGAAATGGTTCATGTTGTTTGGCTAATACCACTGATGACCACTTATGTTTGAAACAAAATCCGCTTTGTCGCCCACGAAAAATGATCATGCACATTGCAACGTGTTTCCATATTTTTAAAATCCACAGCACGTTTGAAATTAAATGGGAAATGCAAAGAGAAACATCTAATGAAATGTTGTTAACAAGCGCCTTGTCTTAAACTTTGTCATGAAAACGTCACCCTTCCCCAGAAACGTCACCCAGAAAATTATAGAACAATCTTTTTTGATACAAAAACTCGACTATCTTTTAGGCCTCAAAAATGTCCTGTATACTTATAGCTTCCTTGGCTAGGCAATATTTTTGTCCGCATAGAAACACAGATTAATAAAGCTGTAGTTAAGTATTTCTCTGCTGTCAATCCAAGAATTGTTTTCGCGACTAGGAAGATCATGCCATCAATTCACAAGGATTGCGTACCTACCGCACAAAAAAGCTTAGTAGTGTATGAATTTCTGTGCCGATGTGAAGCTCCGTATGTAGGTCGCACTTCTCACAGATTGGGTGACAGGATCAAACAACATGTTCCAACCACTGTACGCCAAGCATCAATTCCTCCTAGAGAACAGCCATCTCGCGCTTGCAAAGCTAAAATGACTGCCAAAACATGTGATTCTGCCAGAGGGCAACATCTCTTCATAGGGTTTGAAGTCAAATAGGGTCAATATGGTGGGCAAGGAACCATTAAATCGAGTCATTTATACCTTCTGACTGATCGCTTCATCGGCAACTTAGGTCCTTGTTGATCAAGGTGGGTTCTGGAGCAGCCCCTAACAAACCTAGAATAGACTGTTCTTTCCTAAAAGCCCAATTGACAGGGGTATGGGGGTGGGGGATGGAGTGGAATAAAGTTAGAGTTGGATGGAAACTTTCTCTTGTTATTAAACACGTGGTGGTTGATGGGAGCGGTAGGTTTCTTTTTTAGAAAAGTACGGTAATTAAAACAGAAAAGACTTACTTTGAACAGGACAATATAATGAAGTGTCCAGTTCTTAATTAATAAGGTTTTTATTCTTGCTTGTTCTTCTCGATGTGCTACGGAGAGGTTCGTTGTACGCACTTTGCGTTTTCTTTAAGTGGGATAAAAGATGGGTAAGCTGTAAACAAAATGGAAAACACGATTTGTCACGTTACTTAATACTCTGTCAGATTATTTGAGACTCATAAATAAGGATGTTTTGGATGGACTTTTTTCAAAAAAGAGTGGCGGGGAGGGGGTACTTTTATTCGGGACTCAAGTATATCAACTTAAACTTACATGGGAGCAAAGGATCTCGGGGTGTTTTAGAGGGAGCCATTGCACTGGCACTGGCAACTGGCTATTTATAAAACATCCGGACCTAATCGACTGCCTTTGGCATAACAAGTTAAATTCTAAATAAGTAGTGATTTCTCTCGTGTTTTATGTGAATAAGATTAAATCGCCCATTAAAACAGTTTTTATGAAGACACAATAGTAACTGTTGTCGCAGATTTTTTATTTCCTTACAATTATTTGGCTTTAGTATTTGTTTGAAAATGATACTCTAAGAGAGTATGGCCATTTCACAGCCCATTTCATTCCTTGATTTCTTATTCGGAAGGAGCTAATCATAATTAACACCCACATCATCATCCTCGCCATTGCCACCATCATCCTCCTCGCCATCGCCATCATCATCTTCTCCATCCTTATCATCACGGTCATCATCATCATTATCAACTTTTTTTTCTCTTGTTTTTGAAGAGGCTCCATTAAAAATCCTCTCTCGTGGGAGATATCGCAACTGGCCGGCGTGTCCGAATTCTTTCTCCATGGTCTTAACCGAGTTTAACCGAGATTTCACATAATAGTTCTTTCTGGAGGTGTAAGGATGAGCCGACTTCCCACGTCTATGACGCAATTGCATTTGTTACTCAATGCCAATCGAAATAACTCCCATCGTCACCGTCTGAGCGAGTGACAACGTGGAAACGATGCAGTAAGACAGGAAGGAGCTTTATGAACATACGACCTGCGATGTGGTGGATAGAATTAGGCGCTAGAGCTTATACGAAACCGAGTCATCTCTGTATTTGCGAGTCAGTTATTCTTAGGCTGATTAACAAAGAGAATATTACTTCCTCCAAACGACAACCGTGGAGCTTCAAGATTTTGCATATTACCATGATTGTGCTCAATAGATGGCTACCGACTTTGTGTTTGTCAAAATTAGTAACCTAATTAGACTGACGTCATATACAATTAAGTGATTCTCTTTTAGCATTGGATAATAATAAGTAGGTTATAAAATGATGTGGCAAAATTTGCAGCCACACCCTGAGTCGGGTTTTATTTTTGTGATTGACTCTGTAATTTGGGTAAAATTGTGTTTGCTAGGATTTTTAGGATTCTTTTCATCCCTACTGCAATAATATATTATCCCTGTTTTTTAAAAAGGGCAATTTTCATAGCAAAATATGGAGAAAGACCATTGTAACACATAAGGATTAAAGATGATAGGTTTGGATAATTTTGACCTTTTAGATCTTGGATCTGACTTGACTGGGGCGGTCTTTGTGGATTTTTAAAAATAATGTTGAATACAGAAAAGACCATTCTGCTGGGGATGGACCGGTTGGGAATCTGCCCCTTTGTCGTAAAGGGGCTGTAGAAAAGATGTGTCTTTTTTCCTATTGTCTATTGGACTAAAAGGAGTTGGTAGGGAGAGGAGTGGGCATACAAGAGTTACCTGGGGCCTGGTTTCACTCGAGTACTTTAAGCTTTGGACTTACGTTTGCTGGGGATCTTCAGTCATGTATCAACCACCTGCTGAGATTTTAGAATACTGTACATTCTAGCACCAAGACACTTCATGAGTTATAGAACAAAGATATTTTCTTACGCTCTACGCAGCATCCGTGTTAACCTTACCAGTAGTCATCTATCCACCAGGACAACAACGTAACGTCTCAATTTTACCGTTACTGTTTTCTTCCAAATTCCATCCTCGTTCTGATTCCAACGCTGCTTATTTAATCCATACAGTAGTGTGTTCTAAAACAGTATGGTAGTAGCAAATTTAGTGTAGAAATCATTGTTTTGAACCAGCAATGACTGTGATGTAACATCCAGGGCCATAGTTGCCGGGGAGCGGGGGGCAATTGCCCCCTCCAATGTTTTGTAAAGTGAACATTTTTAAGAACTCTCTGTTAACGATTGTCAGCTACAAATACTAAACTTTGGATCATGAAATAATTAACTACGACTAGCGTCAGATGGTTTCCATGCGCAACAGTACTCTTAGCTTAAGCATTACCAAATGAAGAAGAAACCAATGAACTTAGTCTTTGGCCGGTCTTTTGCTTCCCGCCCCATTTTTATAAGACCGACTACAGGCCTGACATCAATCCCAATGTGACACGACATATTCACTAGATCTGTGGACCAAATTGGCCCTTAATCTAATACATTTTACGCAGAAGTAAAAAGACATGGCAATTTGAAGATTAAGAAGGTAATACATAGCTACAAACCAATAAAAAATTGATTTTAATAAAGGTATTTTATCAATTTAGCACAATATACAGATGAATAATTATTGAAAGTAACCATCCCTTATATACAGTTTTGAAGTTTTTCGCGTTTAGGAAAGGCAAGGGCAATCCTTCTTAGTAAGAAGTTTAATTACAATTAATGTCGCAAATCTGCCCTCATTTAGTGATTTCTGGCGATATTAGGCACGAGGAAAAAAATTCAGTTCCTTTATAACTTCATTTGTTGTCGACTCTACGTGTTTAAAATGATACTAGCCAAATTATTATCATGATGTTTGCAAGTGGTATTGTCTGCAATATCAAACAATTTTGTACACAAATTAGTAGGAGCCACCAAAGCTAACATCTTTGATAAACAAATAAGAAATCGCTTGTCACACCCTTGAGAAAATTCTAATCTCTCATTCTGCTCCAATGAAAAGGTGCTTAAGCGGGCAAAGGCTAACAGATTTTATTGAATATAGAATCAGCTGCCTCCAAATGCAAATGATAAGTGACACACATTGCCTTCAAATTTTCCTGTCCGTGTTGTCTACGGAAGTTTTATTTTCATCTTTCGAGACCACGTGACCATGCTCCAAGTGGATTGCACTCGTTTCCGGTTACAGTCTGTCTTCACAACATGAAATATTGAACAAGATGGCGGCAGTTACGGCCGCTGGTGCGAGTAGAAACCAGGCTGGGAGATCCTGGTTAACTAGGCTTCAGGAGTCATTATGGCAGTCGAATAGGCTTTATATTGACAGAAAGGCAATTGAAAAATGCTGGAGGCTAATGGACAAAGTTGGAAAGTACTGTCAAAATTCACGTCTAAACTTGAAAAACAGCCCTCCATACCTTCTGGACATTCTTCCGGAGACATACAAGCATTTGAAATTGATTGTACGAAATTATGAGGATAGGATGCATATCCTAAATGACTGTGAATACTTTAGGACTTACTTGGAAAACCTTACGAAGAAATGTAAGCAGGTTATCAAACTTTTCAAGGAGGGAAAGGATAAAATGTACGAGGAACATTCGATCTACCGCCGGAGTTTGACAAAAATGAGTCTTTTCTTCTCTCATATGCTGGCAGACTTGAAAGCCATTTTTCCGAATGGCACATATATTGGAACTGGCTTCAAAATAACCAAACAAGATGCTACAGAATTTTGGAAACGCATGTTTGGTGACAGGTAAAGTATGTTTTCCGTTGTTGGGTTCATGTTGATACTAGGGGAATGCCATGCCCGATCAAAGGTCAGGCAAGGTACGATAAAATATATTATTTTCTCCCTGTTTAACCAGTTTACGGTGTTGTTTTC
The DNA here is from genome assembly GCA_024741275.1 of Chironex yamaguchii. Taxonomy (NCBI): domain Eukaryota; kingdom Metazoa; phylum Cnidaria; class Cubozoa; order Chirodropida; family Chirodropidae; genus Chironex; species Chironex yamaguchii. Next base: position 15,444 of record JANTCA010061821.1, read on the forward strand.
TTTCGAGCTTTATGGCCATCCAGGCCAGTCAATCTCCCGCCATAACGGATGATTTCAAGATTGACTTGCGAATTGCTCATTTCTATCTTCGTTAATGCGCTTCGGGGTATTGTGATTTTACTTTGGAAACCTTTATTAACTGGTCGATGAATACTTGCGTATAAATTAAACCGCCAAGAAAGACAAAAGTGGTGTGTCATTGATTTAATTCTAGTTTATCGCATAGTGGTGACATTGACACCAGATCGTCATTCGTAGCCAGTTAGTGGACATTGGCCGTCTTATGCGACAACACATCTGCAACAGCAAAATTTTTTTTGATTACCTGAAATGAAAACAAGATATCACAGCTTTCACCCTATCTTCCCGTGAGGTTTTTGAAGCTTGTTGCCCAATTGATCGTGCTGTCATAAGTGGAAACTGTGCAAACTAATTATGTGATCTCAGTCATTGAATATCATGTAAATTTAGCCTAGATTTAATTATGCGTCGATGAAAATGGAGATACACAAGCCTCGCAGAAATTTCTGTCACGAAAAGCACTAAATATAATTGAAAGTGAGTCTGTTTACAACACAGAAGCACAGTTTAAGGATTTAGTTTTTTAATTTCTAATATTACTTCTTGATCCACAGGTAAGTTTTTGAGAGCAATATTGAACTAAATTACTTAAAGTTTTAACTGTTTCCTTGGGATTGTATTATCTTGAAGCTCTGATAAGCTGAAAATTATATCATATTAAGCATTTTCTGCCACAAGTGTGCCACAAACTTGTTTATTATCAGACTTCTTCTTGTTACTGTATGTTGTTTTTTTAGATTACGTAGTACTATTGCTGCTGTTGTCTTTAGAATGAGTTAAATGGCAGAGGGCCTCATTATGTTTGGCAATGAAAATTTACTCTTAAAGAAACCAATGCACAGGTGCAGGACAACATATTTTTGCTCTCAAACTACCACTGCTACTACTACCACTGCTACTACTACTACCACCACCACTACTACCACCACCACTACTACAACTGCTACTACTACTACTACAACTACTACTACTACTACTACTACTACTACTACTACTACTACTACTACTACTACTACT
>JANTCA010061843.1:0-38319 GCA_024741275.1 Chironex yamaguchii
GGCAATACCTTGCTTTGGCTTTGGTCTGTAGCTTCTTCAAATTGAAGAGCTTTCCATTTGTCCAGTTTCAAAGAGAACGTCACAGGCAATACCTTGCTTTGGCTTTGCTCTGCAGCTTCTTCAAATTGAAGAGCTTTCCATTTGTCCAGTTCCTAAGTCAACACCAACATCACCGTCCAGGAATTCATCACTAAACATGGCAGATAACAGCAGGATGAACATGGAACAAGCAAGGACCCCTGCTCTACTCCGCTGGTCACAGTGAGCAGCTTAAAGTACGTAGATGCATGTAGTACTGTTTCAACTTTGGCATTCATGCCATCATAAGACTGCTGTAAAAGGGAAATGAATTTTGCACGGTGCCCGCACTTGGCCATGATATTGCACAATCCTTCACGGCGTACAGTTTTAAAGGCCTTCGTTAGATCAAAGCTTTACTTATATCAAGATAGGATGGTTGTAAAGAGGCCAACACCCTACTCCTAACAACGCTCTTGTAATTGCTGAACTACAACGACCTTTGTTGTAGTGTTGCGTCCATACTTTAAACCGGCAGTAGATCTCGTTCAAGTCGTGCATTGGAGCAGTTCAGGATTCTGCCGAGCAATTTTCCAGCAATGCAAAGTTACAAGATGCTACGGTAGTTTTCAAAGACCTCGTGTTCCACTTCTGCTTGTATAGACTTCTTTGCTTTCTGAGCTCTCACAAAGTCACATGGATTGGAAGAGTCTCACAACAAATAGTTTCTGAGACTCTGGCGTTGAAATTGCCATGGATGATGAGTTTGTGACTTTGGGAACAGATAAGATGTCTTTGAGGTCTTCATAGAACTTGGCTTTCACATCGTTAGGGTAGGTGATCATCGGGGCATACACAATAATCAGTCTTCAGTAAAACTGAAATCTATGAAGCTTTTCGTCTGACACTGATCACATAGATTCGTCAGAAAAAAATACAATTACACAAAACATAGCAGAATTTGTAGTGTGAGGTAGGATCGAAAATTGACCAATAAGAAAGCAAAGAACCAAGTATTGGGCGAGAAAAGACAAAGACACAAAGTACAAAGGAATGAAAGAACAAGAGAAAAAAGTAAGATGATAAGATATCCGCCAAATATTTTGTGTTATTATTTTATTGCGTAAAAAGTAAAATGTTCGGTAAATAACTCATAAATTGACTGTTGGTTGGACATCTATTTTCCATTTGTAAGGGTTTGATTCTCCTAAGTATCCTTTATTGTTTGTAAGAAAGAGCAGCTTTGCTGGTATAATCAATTTCCCGATATCATTTCCCTTTATTAAAACTTCTATCTTCCTCCCGGAGCCTGATTTATGAAATGATAACATTAAATTGAAATCCGTATTTGTTTGTGTCAAGTGATGAGATCCTTCTTATAGACACCAACAGCATAACAATCGTGTTCTTTTGATTCTTCACAATCATCAGAGAAAAATACGGTTGAAGTATTACGGAGTATACGGTTGCTAATAATACGATACCAGTATCAAGGGGATTGATTAAATCTTGAGAGGATACATCCAACGAAACATTGGCGTAGTCTGTACTGTGTGGCCTGATGCTAGCCATTGATGGTACTCGGGATGCATTGATCTCATGGCTTTAAAAATGCAAAAAATTCGAGGCAGGAGATGCTTTACAGGAAAGCCAAATGTTGCATTTCAACAAAAGTGATATGGTATTTTGTGATCAAATCCCACGAAAATGTTTGGAACAATTCATTTTGTCCTAATACCAAATACAGATCGCAAAGGTCATTGACAAAGTTACAAAAAAGTTCATAAACGCCCTTCTATTCCAAACGACCTTCTATTCTTAACGCCCGTCTGTTCTGGACGCCCTTCTGTTCTAGACGCCCTTCTGTTCTAAACGCCCTTCTGTTCTAAACGCTCTTCTATTCTAAACTCCCTTCTGTTCTAAACGCCCTTCTGTTCTAGACGCCCTTCTGCTCTAATAGCCCTTCTGTTCTAAACGCCCTTCTGTTCTGAACGCCCTTCTATTCTAAACGCCCTTCTATTCTAAACGCCCTTCTATTCTAAACGGCCTTCTATTCTTAACGCCCGTCTGTTCTAATCGCCCTTCTGTCCTAAACGCCTTTCTGTTCTAGACGCCCTTCTATTCTAAACGCCCTTCTGTTCTAAACGTCCTTCTATTCTAAACGCCTTTCTGTTCTAAACGCCCTTCTGTTCTAAACGCCCTTCTGTTCTAAACGTCCTTCTATTCTAAACGCCTTTCTGTTCTAAACGCCCTCCTCGAATAGACGTCCCCGATATTCTTATGAATAAAAACATTTTGTGTTGGCCAGGGAAATAAGACTACACTTTCCCTTGTCGTTTGGCTTACTGTGATTACAATTTGATTTTAGATGCAACAGTTAAAACAAAGGCTATGATCAATCACTTTAGTTACAACGATATTATAAGTCGATTGATGGAAGACAACCTGTAAGCCAGTTTTTTAGCGAGCTTTATTTTTCATTTGCAACTTTAATGAATAGACACCTCGTGAAGTATTTTGCACGACTTGCATATTTGCAGTGTAACCTGATATCTATTCATTCTTCATTGTACATTCAGCTGAGAGTCCACCAGTCATTTTACAAACCTTTGATGGCTTGTTCTTCATGTTTACTTCTGTAGTGGATTTAATGGCTTTGCTAGTAAGAAACCACCAGTTAATTGATTACATTTCGGTGGCTGTGTTAAAAAGTTAGTAATGGATTTTGTTGAAATATAGAGACAGTTGGAGATGTCGAACACGAGAAGCAAATAATTAGTTTCTGGTGGAGACTCGAATAATGGTCTGGATCCAGGAATTTTTTCAAGGATTCCGAACATTGTTAGATGGGGCTTTTTAAGACATTTTGGCAATATAAAAGATGACAACACTACCTATGTATTGCCCGACAGTGCAGATTCTTTAGAGTGGATTAATATATCTTCTATTATAAAGGATCTGTAACCAAAAGAAGTTGATGTATTACAATCTTAAAAATACTTCTGTAGCAAGTGCTCTAATTATTCTCATAGACTGATATTTTTAGAATAGATCTCGAATGCTGCCATTAGAGAGAATACAAATTTTTCAATAACTACATAATTGTTATAAGCTTCATCTTGGGATGCACGTGGAGCCAGTACCTAACTAGTAGAATATTAAATGTGTAACTTTATTGCTCTTTTAGAGAAGAGATTGATCCATCCGCGAATATTTGACCGAAATTTTGAAGCAAAGGCGTAGTCAATCGTCAGAACGACTAAAATTCTGACGTATGACTAAGGTACAAATAGTTTTTCAGATGACTGAATTACTTGCTGTTGCTCTATTTCGCTTAACAGTCACTCCCTGGCTTTTGGGAAAATCTTAGAGAAACTGTGATAGATGATAAATTTCTGTTAAATGGACACATTTTGCTTCGTGGTCTATGGCGTGGCAATGTGCAGGGTACCAAAACCATAATTGTGGAGTTGGTAATGCCCTGGGTAGTGTTGTGGACGAGGTGATCCTATAGTGTTCAGTGACATCATTAAGATAGCACAGGTGGTTCGGGAAAGATAGATGGTCTCTAGGGACCAGAATGAAAAATGAAGTAGGTTTTTAAAATAATGTCCACGAAAAGATGGTTAAAGGGATTTACGAGAAATGGGATACGCGATTTTATAAATATCGACGATATCACATGGAAGATCAATTGAGTAACCACAGAGGCAGACTTTGGCTTTGACGTGTGTAACTGTAATGCACATGACGTTAAGGAAAGACTGTATATTATGTCAAAGACATGCAAGCGACTAGACTTGTGCTGTAAAATAAACCCATTACTCGGCTTAGAAAACAACGCAAATTCATTTTATTTACCAAACCAAACAAGTACTGTAAACTCTTGTCGAAGAAAGACTTTAAGTTAAGACGGAATGTAAATCTTAGCTTGTGCAAAGGGGTAGCACTCCCTTTTTTATTAGAAAGATAAGAGTGTTGATAGGAAAACTTTACATAAATTGTTCTCTCTCAACACTCAATAGCAGTCGATCTTATTAACGAAGTGAAAGACCTCCATAAAAGCACCCTATTATCTAAAACTTAAAAAAGTTGCTGAGTATTGTGTTATTAAATTATTTTGTCGCTTCAGACAGCATTAGAAATTGCAAACAAGTATCATCAAAATTAGGTTTGAATAAGTCCAACAAAAGTGGCCTCTGCTGCTCTTCAGAGTATGAAAATAATGTTTCAAGTTTTGCCCCCCTTTTTGCTTTTATTCGATTGGCCAAAATGGTTGTTTTCTGTTCATCTTTCCCTGCCATCTGGAATCATAAATGATGCTATAGAAACATGCTGAACGTTTTCGGATTTGGCTCTATCACAAACCACTTTATTGCTTCTTAACTTTGAGCCAAATTAATTTCGTATGATTTGTCATGACGTGTAATGATGTTTGAAATTCTTCGAACAAATTAAGTAAGGGACTTAAAGGTTTATATTTTTATTTGCTTGCGCTTGATAAATACTGTTATCTAGTTTTGGAAATAGCACGGTAATTGGGAGTACTGTAGTAAAGATTCAGCCGACAAAACCAAAAACATTCGAACCTATCTAAGTGCATTTTATCTGAATAGATGATATCTTCCGGCACTTCTTACCTTTTTGGAAAGTTAGAATATCTCCGTGTCTTTTCAAGTCCCCATTAAAAACATTACTTTTAAAAGTTGTTGAAGGGACAACTGCCTCGCTGCCTCCTGCTACGTACGGCCGTGTTCTACTCTTGTCAAATCTTGCAAAGGTTAAGTAAACATTGATCGAGTTACAGGATAACCTGCAGATGTTTATCAAGCAGTGATTAGCTCTCAGAAATGAATAAGCTGTTATATTTAGAAAATAGGGACCAATTCTTAGCATTGCCATTTGACAGGGTTGCTAGTAAGGTAAAATCGATCTGCAATGTAGAGGTTCCTAAGCATGCTGATGTGGCTGATACCAATGGTACCAACACGCGCTTAAGCCGGAAATGGCCAAACGGAAGTTCGGCCTTAGTTATTTCATAGGTAAATTTGAAGTTTTTCGTCGCTATCTAAGGCTGCATTGGCAAGTTTTACATCGAATTTTATGCAATTATTAGCACGATTTTTCACTTAAATAGCATAGCACAAAAGACCAAAACATTTTTATTATTAAAGGCTCCTTCATGGCTTGCGTTAAAGACATCATTACACCAAGAAAATTTGTCAAATTTAAAATAAGAAGAGATAAGTTGGACCCTCAGTAGGTTAACCTAAACAACGTTTCTGCTGCTCCTTATTTTAAGTATCTTCTTGGTATTCTGCAGACAGAGTCGCCGAGATGTCTGAGAGGGTTCGGTGCAAAACTGAAAACGACCCACCTAGGATCAAAACGAGCAAACGAGAGGGAATCCAGTGGTACTAATGGAAAATGTTTGCAAACGTGCCTCTCTACATTAGCGTAACATACATTTCAAAACATTTCTTGCATCAACTTTTGTTACGTTTGATCATTTCTATTGTAAAAGTTCAAAGTCGTTTCCATCAATTTAAATTCTTAAATGTCAGAATGGAGAAGTCTATTAAATGTTAATCTATCTTGTTTTTTCTGGCTGCAAGAGTTTCAATACGTTTTTGTGCTCGTTTGCGAAGATCATAAAACCTGGAAGCCTATCTGGTGACATTGGAGAGAACAAACGATTTTTTACCATGACAAGTTTGCTAAAGGAGTGTTCTCCTCAAACAATAAATACTGGAATCGTCAAGGAGACTCGCGAACAGAAGCATATTTGTGGCTACAAACTTTCTATTTTCTTTTCGCAAATAGAATTCAGCATGGCACACACTCTGTATGTCACCATCCCTGTCGATTGCTGAAACTTTATGTAATGACGAAATTCAGTCTCCAGGTCATCTATGAGCGCTTTGGTTGCTCCTTGATTTTCATGTCACTTGGATCGTTCGTATGTATACAATAAGTTTGAACAATTCTACAATGGCTTGTACTTCCAATGAACATCTCTCGAACATCCCTCCGATGCTGTTTCCCTTCATCAACCTTCTTCTGATATTGGTAATCAATGCTATACTGTCTTTCAAAAGCCACCTCAAGATCTTTCCACTCGCATGGTTTGTAATGTACATGCTACTCTGCTTGCGAGATCTTGCTTTATTGTAACGTTTTTGCTAATTGCCTTTGTAGTCCATTTTTGAGTGACCAAATAATGAATGTGCTTGAGATGGTGGGCTTTTGGTAATCAAAAAACATGAAAAGTGATTTTACAGCTATCACCCAAAGCCAGCCAGTCCCTCTACATCAATTGGTCATTATTTTCATAAGTATGCTCACTGGAAAGACTGTTGGTTTCGTCCATTGGGAACCTTAGACCTTTAGCAGCAAATTTCGTCTCTTTCTTTGTTGTTAAGTTTTTCCCAGCTGGTAACATCATTTCCTGCCAGGAAACTTATTTCTTAGCATCCTGGTCCCGAGGCAGCCTCTCCTTCATTATTACGCAAGGTCATGAATTTCTGTTTGGTTGGATTTGATTAAAGGGAAGTGTTCAAATTATTTAGTGGTTAACTTTCAACTTTATTTTTGTCCAACTCTCCTTGATTTGGCTGGACCTTCTGTCCGTCTACATCAGTCAAAGACGACACTCTACATTCTTCCTATTCTGGCATCTTGTTCTCAGTAATTTTCCTGCAACCAAGTTGCTGAAATGTTCTTTTTTGTTTTGACTCGTTTTTCAGTCACATTAACTTATCTTTTCGAATTGCAGCTCCAGATTGAAACTTTCTCTTCATTTTCAACTGTTGATTCAGATCATTTAGATACAATACTAGCTCGCAAAGCAGCAAATACCATTGGCTATACCGACTAAATTATGTAGAGATTGACATCACTATGCAGTCGTAGGCATTTAGCAACAGGATTTTTACATATAAGTGATGATAGACATGTGACAAGTCTTTGTTTCTCTGAGATTTCCTTTCCCAATATTGCTGCATTCTTTTACTATTAAAAGCATGTTTTCTGAATCATGCCGTTTTTAACACACAACAGTCTGCTTTTCGGAGTTAGAAATCTAGTTCGATATTGCTAATCTGACTATTCGAGGGACATTTGTCTCAGAGTTTTGTAAATGAAGCTCGTCGGTCACAGTGAGCAGCTATTGTGACATGGAAGAGTTGGATTATTGGCCTATAAATAGTTTGAAAGTAAAATATTGTTATTCTTTTGTGAATATTTAAATAGATCTTACTATATGATATGACATGTTGCCAGCTATTACTACGATTGCAAAAATGAAAAGTTTCAAAGACAAATAAAAGGAAAAACGATGTAGGAATCTTTCAGGTTCCCTATGTTGGTAAAGTATTGAGCTGTGCATACTCTCTTGTCACTATTTACTTCTTAAGTGTGATCAGCCTCACAATTGTTGTTCCAGCTTACTGAAACCAATTTGTTACGGGTGAAATGGCATTACATAGTACCCAATAATGGCGACGTTCTGTATCTCACAGTTCATCTCAGTTCCCGGCATGTTAAACAAGTTAACCCACCTTGTCTCCTCTGATGGCTGAGACTTTAAAGCGATTGATACACAAACTCGATCGTAAATTATATTTGGATATCTCTCTTCTTCACCTCTTTGCATTGGTCAACTTTGGCTTTGGACTTTTTCCACATCGTAGACTAAAAGCGCCTAAGAAGCTAATTAATACTACCTTGCTAAAAGGATAATGTATCTTTTTCTAAAAGTTATTAACCAAACCAATAACGCTGTACAATGTGACTCGCTTTTTTATCGTGTTGAAATCCTTCCGAAATTGTCCATTTCCTTTGTCATTCATCTGTTATTGCAGAAGTCTTGGTTTTTCATGGCTGTTTCTATCTTCCCTATGTTTTCATTCACATATTTGTTACTTTAACGTATTCTTCAAATAATTTGTAAAGCAATGCTCTATCACTGCAATCTTTAAATGTACCACTACTCAAAACCGAGAAAGAATTGCAGATAAGTGTACAAACACTAACGAACAGTGTTTTGGGGGTCTAACTGCAATTTTCAAGTTTATACCTGCGTAAGTCAAATCATAAATTTTCAAAGTCTTTCGTCATTTGTTTGGTAGTTACCTCGTAGAGTTATACCATGTCATTTTTGTAACTAAGTAAGGTGTCTTTGCTGATAACTGTGTCTACATATCAAAGTGCGTAAATATTATACTCTGAAGAAAAAAGGAAGTCCAATTTGATTCAGAGGTGATCTACAGTGGTGCTTAAACTGTCGTATAAACGATGAGCAATACCCCAAGCGATTTTAGACTTAAGAATTCAGCTGGATCAACATTAGTAAAGCAACTTCCCATCCTTAGTAAATCTCTGACGTCAGTTCCTTTTGTTAGAGGACTTACATTACACAAAATCTAGGTCTTTAGGAAGACTAGATGTATTCAATGAGATTGCTTGACGCTAAATATTATCTGCCGTTCCCTTTTTCGTGATTGAAGACACAGGAAGCATTGATGTTTTTGTAAATAAGAGAAATACCACGTCAATATTACGGAAACAGGTCAAACGACAAATGAAAAGAAATGCGTCTTGTAGAACGATGAATTCAGTTTATTCATTGATTAATTGCTTGCTTGATATGACCAGATGTTCTTAATGACCATTGTCAATTTTTGTGCTCATACGTACTGACTAATAAATATTACACCAATGTAAAAGTACGGTTAAAATTGCAATTTTACTGCACTTTATGACAGAAAAAAACGTATTCTTAAGATTTTAATCTAAGTACGTCTTAGTCTTCCCAAAAGAGAGAACAGAGATTGCAACGTTCCGTGGTGAGAATAAGTACGAACAGATTATCAGACTAGGATGGCTCGACTCTTCTTTGGGCTCCGTAACCTTCTTTTATTGCCTCAAAACTGATAAATATATTGGTCACTTTATAAAGTTTATATACGTAATGTGAGTTAATGTGTTTAGACAACCAGCCATGCCTGTGAGATCAAGATTGAGGGTAAGATAAGACGGGATAAGAAAAAGTAAGGTTTGAAATTCTGAATATTTGGAGGTAAAATTGCGAAATGCATTTCCTTAGCACCGTGTCATATCATTTATAATCTTTGTTCACGTCAATTATCTTTTGCCTTGTAATAATGTTACATTTACTGTGCATTTGGTCTTTCGTACAATCCAAAACATAATTGTAAGTGTACTTGAGCCTCTTTTAAACACAGAAACAACAGTTCAATAACCGATTGGCAGGTTTTATTTACCAAGACTTTACTTCTGTATCTTCACGTCTCAAATTCTAGCTATCTGAGGATTGAAATTTATTTGTTTTGGGTTATTACTTCTTGTATTTATCGCGAGGTCTCAGATTTTATTCTACGAAGATCAACGACGGACACACTCGAATTTCTTGGCATTTTGGTATACTTCAAACAAAGGCGGAGGCAAGGGACGAGGATACTAAACAAACCGTGATTTTGAAAAAACAAATTTGCAATTTTTATGCAGGAAATAAGCTTTTGTCATCAGCAGAAATCTCAGAACTTTACAAGAAAAAGTTTTTTTACCTTCGGAAGTGGCTGGACCTCATAATTTAACTATTTAGTGATAGTCCACACTGGAATCGGCGTACGGTGCGCCACAGATCTGTGGCGCACTGTACTACGCAAATTTTGTGCGCTGGCGCACATTTTGTTTTTTTATTGGCGGGACACTGGCGCTAACTAACAACCCAGTAGTTTCACTGGCGCAGCCGCCAAGAATTCCTTGGCGCCAAAATGTAATAGGCTGGCGTTAAATCCGTGGCTCACTTTTGTCACCGAATCTAGTATGGCTAATGGCTGATTGATGTGTACGGCAAGGTCACAAAGAAGTTATGAGGGAAAAAGAAAACTGAATTATTGAACGCATAGTTCTTCCAGCCGACGACACAACGTGATTACCTTTCAAAAGAAATGGAGAATGCCCCCAGAAAAAGAATAATGTTTGGCTTGTGAAAAATTAGTAGCAACCATCACTAGTCATCCAATGCATGTTCGTCATGGCAAGTGATATGTTGCCATGGCAACGAGCACCCCAAGATTAGCATCAAAGTTTTTGTCATTTCATTGTGGACTAGTGAGCCAAATTTCAACAACATACAATGTGGAATGCTAGAGTTATGTCCATTTTAAGCTGATTGGTGCTATCCAAGATGGATGTCTTTGTTGCCATTCGTATTGCTATTCTCTTATACAACTCTTTGCTGCTAAACTGAAATTTTCCCACAAATTGGCACACTCAAGTTCTTACAACTTTTAATTGGGAAGGGCTATAACAAAAAGGAAAACTGTGTTGGACTTCTTTTAGCTTTATCATTTATTTAATTATGTAAAATTGATGAAGTAAATTAAACAAAAAATTCACTTGAACACCCTACCAAAAAGAACCCGCAGCCTGGTCTTGTTCTTTCCTGTTACGCAATACTGTAACTTTGTCAAAGAATCACTTAGTCAGTTTGCATCCTGAAGTTTCTCAAACTCCAGAACATGAATCGATTCGATGTCTATTGTCATACAATGGCAATAAGTACAAACGTGTATCTTAATAAGACATCTTGATAGTGTAAAGTCAAAGGTAGGGCTCATTGCTCAAACAAAACGACAGTAGTGAAGAGGAAAAAGAAGGGGGATTCGTTACTAAGCAAGTATGATTACGCCTATTATTCTACAGCTTGAATAAAGGTCATTGATCTTTGTTTTCTCTTGCCTAATTGTAGGTTCGTTTCTTTACTACTGGTCTTTTTTTAATCCTAAAGCTTAAGTTTCACGAGCAATTTTTTATGGCAATTTTTTCTATGGCAATTTTCATTTGCTCCTGTGGTTGAAGCGATATGACAATTTTTCATATGACAAATGTACTTGTTCAAAAACCGGCATGCTGGTGTCTACGAGAAAATATACTTGTCAATCAAAAGATTGCCCAATGAAACTATTGGACATCTACACGAGAAAGGAAACTTGTCATAGAAATTTGGTCGTGGAACTTAGATTTAACTTACACTGCAAATTCGGCATGGTCATCCGTAACTGTAGCCTGAAGAATCCAAGTGATCATTGTCAATGAAAGGCTAATAAAATCAGCTTATCAAGCTTAAAATATATGGGTTATATATTCTTATTGTTATCCACAAATTAGGTGCATTATTCTTGAGAGTATTTAAGAGAGAGAGAGAGAGAGAGAGAGAGAGAGAGAGAAAGAAAGACAGAGTAATGGAGTTCAGCAACGTCTATGAGAAACATGTACTTGTACTTACTTAGCACCAACAATCATATCGCATCAGATTGTGGCTGACTGCACAGGAATCACGGACAAATGCTCTCCATTACATCATGTCGGTTGGTGTGAGTGAGCCTGCCTGTATCACGATCTGTTATGCCACTGCAGCTGCTACCTATTTCAACATTAAGATTGCAACTATTAAAGCAATGGGACCATTTTTGGTGGCATCGATAATTGCCTGAAGATCAGATTAGAACTAATCTTTGTTATCTTCGCTGCAATCATTTGTGGGCGCTTGCACTTTGATAACATGCATACCGATTGTTTCAGCCAGTTCCAGAACGCAATGACGTTGCTAATCAGTTTAAAGGAGGTGACGGCTCCTGCATATTTTTGGTGCAGAAGAAAGGCCACCCCTCCTTACTTCAGCATCCCACCAGAATGAACTTCCTTATATTCCTTACTGCCATCATAGTCTGAGATCTGCAGTCCATCTCCAGAGACAGGTATGATGGCTTCAATTATTACCGCTAGGTCAACGTTGTGGCGCCGTAGCTCAGCCGCAAGCAAGTTGAGTCTACCAGATGTAGTCCTCATGTTCCATTTCGCAACTCAGATTAGATTTCTTGGCTTGACCAACGACAGTAGCCCATTTTTTGCCGAGGACCTGCCGTTACCATCCATCTGCACATTGGTTACCCCATATGTGGTGGCATTGGTCGGGGATAAATCTGTTAAACTTTTCATCATGTGCAGATTCTGTAGTTATTTTTCCGTGGCGGCACCGCTTCCACGAATCACACCTACAAGGGTTTTCTCCTCCGTATACCTCGCTACTGGGTATAGATTTGGAGGTATAGGCAACGATCAGTACCATTCAAGAACGTTGAAGTCCGAAAACAACTTCGGAGAAAGTCGATGCGACAGCTGACGAAAGGCTACAAGGTGATAAGAGAGGGGCCGTGCTTTAGCTATTGGCAGGATGCCTTATACTTGGCAGAATTGGTAACCAGTGGAGTAATGCAGAGCGCCAAAGCGTCTGGGCTCAGGGAGACCCAGCTGACACTTCATAAGGTCTAGAATTGCCCGAGATGTGTTGGCCGACACTAGCTCCAGCAGAAACCCTTTGCCCAGGTCGAACCCACTTGATAAACACGAGCATCGGAGATCCTTCATCACTAGCCGTTTCCCAGTCCTTACCACGAAGAGGTGCAACCAAAAAGACTAGCACACACGTGTCCAGGTCATTTGCTAAAGCACATCTAAGACCTCTTAGCTGACATCGCCCGGCACTTTATTATGCTTTGACACAGTGATTTGCTGCATACTGTTTCGTTTCAGTGTGAAATGGCGTAGAAGGTCTCCATCTGTTCCAGCTCGTGTTGAACCTATGTTAGAAAGTTATCCATTTCAGACAGTTACCTATTATTAAACAAGTGTCTCAGGTTGACATCTGTTGCATTAAGTCAGTTCTCCTACTCAGTATTCGGTTGCTCTGACATCATATCCGAGGATATTCATTGGAGTTTGGCAAAGATGTTTCCTCTTGAATCTACTGACACTGTACGGGGCAACAGTAAACAACAATGGCAAAGACAAGAACCTGGTGCTATTGGGTAAAAGAGATAGCTAGGGGAGGTATGGAAAAACTTGTTGCCAGATCATTTAAAGGAGGGCCGGTTTTCCACTCAGGAAAGCAAAATAAGTTGCAATATTTTCAACATGTAGCAGTTTTAGGGATGCAAACTACGCTATAGACGCAATAGGAAAATTACACACGATAACTTGCGTGCAGTGAGTACTAATGTCTTTATTTTTGTTCATTCGCTTTCAGATATCCTTAAGTGAGTGTAATGATAATGGTGAATGTGATAGGAAATAGACATTGTAGTAACAGACTGGATACAACTAGAATTTACAAGACTTTTGACACACTTAGATTGCTTGTAATAACGATGAAGTTCAAGAGGAGGATAAAAGAAGGGAAGAGAGAAAGAAAGAAAGAGAGAGAGAGAGAAAGAAAGAAAGAGAGAAAGAAAGAAAGAAAGAGAGAAAGAAAGAAAGAAAAAAAAGAAAGAAAAAAGAAAAAAAGAGAAAGTTAGAGAGTTCAGCAACGTCTATGAGAAACATGTACTTCTACTCACTTAGCAGTGATTTCAAATCGCCAGTATCGATGCTGAAGCATAGAGAGTTTATAGATGAGAGCAAAAGATAAACTCATGCGGCCTTGTGAGTAAAAGCAGTGTCTTACCAGTACAAAAGGAAGGTAGGTTTTTAGCTTATGATAAAGAAGAAGGAGAATCCAAGGTGAGATACAGAACTATGTAGAGTCAAATCTTTACCTTTGTTTTAGACAGAAGGAAAACTTGGTTTTGGGGAATGAGAACGTTAGTGTTTAAATTATGATTGAACAGACTATCATTTCTTATTTCTGATTTGCTGGCAGATCATTAGTGAATACGAAAATGGACTTATTTGTTGTGTAGGGCAGGTCCTCATTGCAGTCTCAAGAAGGTAATACAAATCAAAAATCAAAAGAAAGAGTGAATAATAACAAAAGTTAAGCAGAAACAGTCATAAACGAAACGAAAAGAAAAAAGAACGCAGAGCCACAGCTAGCCTTCACTGGTTGTGCAGTAGAACGAATGTCATCAATCTGTATTGGAACTGCCACAAAGCAAATAACTTCGTGAACATCATAAATCAGTTGTTCGGATGAAAGAGTTCTGTGCTGGACATATTAACGAATTATGTTTAACTGAACAGACCTTTTATGTTTGGAATTGAAATATTTAAAGATTTTTACGATTACTGTTAGCTATCACGTATGCAGCAAATAACCGAGTATTGGTTACTTGTCGACCTTCCCCATAGAAATATGAGGTATATTTCTCTGTACCCCAAGTTGGGCATTGGTATCCTCGTTTGCATCATATACTGGATAGTCCGTATACAGTTTGGCTGTACGCTAACAAGCATGTGGAAACCCAAGTCGATTCAAATCATTGTAATTTCATAAGTTATAAATAACAACTATTATTATTAAGGGATTATAGCGTTGTGCTAGATTTAGTTATATAATCTCTTATGACTCTGGACAGCTACAATGCTCTACAATTAGCTTGCCCTTGTGAAACCGGCGTAACATCTTTCAACGAACCTCTAGTCCAGTAGTTTTTTAAACTGACAAACCTTATTAAGAAAAAGTTGTATTAATTTACGATATGGCGCGCGGTATCTTAATTCTCAATTGGAAGAAACTAAATGTAGCTCGTTAATCCAGCATCGGTGCATTTGAAAGCGCAAAGAACGAAAGCTGTGATGTTAACGCGAATGGAGTCGAACCTGTGTTGCATGTATTTACTTCAAACTTAAGTATTAAGTTTGTTCATTTAGGACCTCCAAATTCAGAGATTTACGAATGTCTATTCTCCTTCGATTGTTGAAAGGTGCCTTTCGTTAATAGACGCGACTGTTCATTTGTCTAGTATATTTCGTACAAAACCACAGATGACAATGTTTTGCTAAGTTGCGGTCGAATGTTGACTGTCGAGGTCTTGATCGTGCCCTGCTCCGTTTGCCATTTTGTGTTTACGAACATGTGCACGACGCAAGCACCTGAGTCAGAATTTTAACACCTCTATAGTCAAAACATAGATATAGAAAAACGATTCATCTACATTGATCAACTTCATTTAATTCTACACCTACTGATCTCAAATTACAGGCTAGCAATAGTCGTGCCTCTCAAAACCCTGAGAATATGAACACTATGATAGACTCGCATTGCATGCAACTAGATTTATCTATTACCTTGCATCCATAAAAGTCGTTGGCTTAGTGCGCCATTTAACAATAGAGCGGGATGTATGTCCAAGCTGTATATTCATTGTTTATAATCTTGACCTACCATACGAAACGCATGTTTGGTAGGCTAGCTGGTTTTTGAGAAATTGCAGGTGGGACAGCCCTTTGACTGCACCCAAATCGCAACAAGTATTGTTCTAATGAAGCGGCGTGCGCAAAGCGTGGGACCGAATCGGACGACCGCAGGATAAAGGTCTCTATAGACTTGAAAAAGTCTAAACATCACACAAGGAAATTAAAAACTGACTGAGGGTCGTAGTATTTCGCGGAACCCTAAGTTGAACATCGCAACTCCATCATGCTGAAGTGGTGTTACAACGTACGATAGCCTAATATGGTCTAAGGGGGCTAAATATATACACAACAATGGCTTATGAAACCAGGAAAAGGATATGCGACAATTTTATTGGTCACAACTCAAAGTGGCATGTCATTTTAAACAATGTTAGGCTTGTAGGGGTATTGTAAGCTCTTACTATATTCAAATTTTATCGAATTCTCAGCTTTAGACTAAGTTTTCACTGCAAAACTAGACGAGCCAGACAAGCTTAACATCTTAAAGCCCTTTCCTACAATTTATACGTATATTTATCAATCTCATTCTCGCGTAAAGAGCATTCACTGAGGTCAATGATTCAAAGGAAAGTAGAAAATTAAAAAACTCACAGGGACTCGAAATCTAACTCTTCTACTGACAGTGCAGATGCTCTACTAACTGAAATACAGAGCAACTCGTATGAATAGTGAAGCATCTCCGGTTTGTCTATAGCTTTTCCAGATCCTTTATCGGTAGACATCACATTTAGTACACTAGCCTCTCCAGAGTTGCCTTCTCTCTAATGGATAAATCTCACATTCTCTTTGTCATATAGATCAAAGGGCGTACCAATCATCACGAAGAGAGGATTTGGAAAGTCAGTCAATGTAATTGAACACACTTCATCCCAGTGTCTCGACTGAGTATATGTATGGCAAGAAGTAGAAGGCTTTTGTGTTGAACCCCTGTGGAGTATGTTCCTTCTATCGATTTATCAATTTATTTTGTATCCATTTTTACAAGAACTAAAAGGCATAGTGGTGCACTTTACTTCTGGATGTGAGTTCGAGCCCTACAATTACCTTACGGGGTATTTTTCAGTCCATGCACTTTGCCCTCTCCCTCTTCTAGGTCACTGCGATACTCTCAGATACATGACAAAAGCATTTTGCTTACATTTTGATTTGGATCTTCGTGAGTGAGGTTTAGCACAATAAGTGACTTTAGGAAGCTGCATGGATTAGTACTCTTAGGCCATGCAGACTACTACCTAGCTAATGTTTCTAGATGACAATATTGATACTTCAGGGCAACTTTTTCATCACTTTCTTAAGTATTTTGATCAAATGGAACTTTTTCAAAGTGGACGATTCAAGAAGTTTCCTGTGACTCTAGGAAAATGTCGTAAGTTGTATATTTTATCTCTCAGATGTTTTGCACTCCAAAATGGCACTCCTTCTTGGGACAAGTTGCAGTGAAAAGGTAATATTGGTCTGTAATTTAATTCAACAGCCTGATCGATGTTGCTTTTGACTTGAGGCAAGCCTCAATCCTCCCTGTGTTATGTTTACTGACGACAGCTCATTGTTGTGAATCTCTGTAATATGCGCTTTGATTGGTCGAGATCGACACGATGAGCCATGCGGTGATTGATTCGAAGCCGGTGTATGACTTCATCTGATTGGTTGTTTTGATTAAAGTAAGGAAGTGGGACTTTTTAATACTTCAGAAATTTTTTTGCACAGGATAACTTGAAAAAAACCCAAACACGCGGCAAGTACACGAGGACCTTGAACGACCATCTTCATCTTCAATCCAAAGTTCAGTCCATCATCCTAGCACAACAGAATGGAACTCGAAATACAGATCGCTGTTCAGTTTTTGATTTCTTTTGTTGTTGACAAAATTTCTAAAGACAAACTAGAGGATTTCATGAAATCACTTAGTAAATCGATAGCAGGAAAATTCGATGGACACTGGTATCCACTGAAGCCATCAAAAGGCAGTGGTTATCGGTGTATTTCAATCGCTGAAAATTTGGATTCTGTTTTACTGAAAGCATCAAAATCATCTGGATTTGATGATCATTTTTTGAAAGAGACATTACCAAGTAAACTAGATCTATGGATTGATCCATCTGAAGTTTCTTATAGAATTGGTAAGTGAGTTTTTGGGAGTACAGTAAACGGGCAAGTTTTATTAAAATCGTCATTCTTCCTTGTACAATGCACTTTTTAAAATTGTTGACCAGCTGACTAATGGTCGGTGCTCGTATGGAAGTCGCTGGCTGTGATGGAGGCAGCAAGTCTATTGAGGAAGTAGAGTACATTAGTGTACAATGACATTTTCTTTAAAACAAACTGACAGTGTATTTCTTCTTTCTTGACATTTTATGCGAATTTATGCTTAATTGAGGACAAGATTTTTTGGAGTTTCTTTCGTATGATAAAAACATGAGCCGGAGGCTTACTTGGCCATGGTAAAGGTCAACAAGGATGAGCTTTGACGGCGTTTGACGTGATTGTTCCGTAGTCGCGTGCTTATTCTTTTGTGGCCTCGAGGTTTAGTCCTACTAGGGTCAGCCAGAACTTGTCGTTACTATGTCTGGCTTGTTATTCGAGACAATGTTTGAATGCACGATTTTCTTTGCAGAGGGGAACGTTAAATGCTACCATCTACACGTCATTAATAGATTGGTATGGGTTATGACTTGTAACCTAGTGGCCAGGAAGACTCTTACCAATCTTAATATTTCAAGAGCTCATTTGGTTACACAGATATCTATGCCAAATTTTTAATTTTGACAGAATATCTTGTCCGTAAATTTAACTTAAGTTTGGAAAAATCTAGTCTAGTTGAGTTATTTGACCAAAAAGTCTAGTGAAACGTGACTTGGATGGAATGGAAGCTGTGAAACTTAACGAATGAATGGCATTTTCTAGGAGTGCTAACTTCATGTAAGGGCGGGAAAAAATGACCCCGTGGACTTTTGGCCCAAAATTCATGGCCCATATGCGTTGTTATTGTTTTCTCTCTTTAGGGTGCATGTTGAAAAAAGCAATGCCGGTCAATTAGCGCTTTTGTGTGCTGTGGTTTGAAATATTTACGTGCTTATTTGACATGTAGCAAAGTTACGATAAACTCACCAGAAACTACTTTTCCGTATTTAAAAAGTTTGTGGCCAGCTCGAGGGAGGACGGCTAATATGTACCCTCCGTTTCTAGATATGTGTGTGCTTGTAAGAGTTAAATAGATTTCGGTACGCGCGAAAAACCATTATCGCCTCTCGGCTTAGAAATCTAGCCATTTCCGGCAGAATCGAACCTAATCATGCTTTCTCGTGTTTGTTATGGTGATAGTCAGTGAACCATGCCTTTGTCTATTGTGCAGTGGCAAAGTGAGAAATGAAGGAAATGAGTTGAGATGACTTTTAACTCTATTAAGGTAGCAGACCATGTAGTTATGAACAGGGAATAAATGTTTCTGTTTAAATACAGTTTCATACCGGTCGCAATAGGCATACATTTAATTGATTACAAGGGTTTGACATGAATAGATGTAATTTCCTTTAAGATGAACGGACAATTTGTGTTATATTGCAAGGTTTATGATGAGAGTTTCAATCAATATTGTTTAGTGTAATATGAATACAACTTTGACATTTCATCGAATTTCAAGGGCAATCGTGTCGACATAAAGGCAGTGATTAGCAAATGGCTAACGTTTTGTTGTGATCGATTCAACTTTTATCGAGTCCAGGGATTATGACCAACGTGCCTTAAATATAACGCGAAATATCTTTAATATACACCAACGTTGCATTGTATATATAGACGAAATTTTAAATGGTACAGTGGATTAGGGAAAACAATGACACCCTGAAATTACCTAAGAAACCATTGCCCGATTCCCTTAAGCACAGTAGTCCCACGGCACTACCACGTTTTCATTGATTCCGTTAAGCTTAGGCCCTGTACCCACAATTTTTGGGTAAGTATCAGATTTAAACGGAATTGAATGCAGACGTTTATTGAAAGCCTTGAAATGAAGTTTTACGAGCACACTATTATTATGACAAAATATGACGTAAAAGTTGTTTCATTTACACAGCAAGCACGCTTGATAGAAATAAAAAGATGACGATGACAAACCACTGGTTCTTTCGCAAGTGCTGGTTTATTACTAAAATTGGACAATTTCGTGGTGTTTTACCACAGAGACCAAAACAATTTTTAATATTCACATAAAGTGTATCTGAAAGTGGATTAGTTGTTTGTGGGTGGCCATCATATCTAAAACCTGATTGCCTTGGTTAATTTTCTCTATTTCACCACGAGCAGGAGATGCAGGGATACCAATATTAATCTCTGTATCATCTCCTTTTTACTGAAGTTTGCTCCTCAAGTGTTTGGTAAATGAGGTGCTACAACAGCTAATTGCACAAAACATGTTGCTTTATTATGTAGCTTTGGATAAGTCTGATAAAATGATTTAGACCTTAATTTATCTAGCTACACCGTAAAAGCTTGAAAAGGAGACAACCATTATTTTGTTGATGCGGCACAATGAAATGCACCATCTCATTCCTGATGCAGATTTAATGTGTTCTTTGATTTCAGCAGATTTTGCACCTTGTGGTGTTCCTTATACCTTTAATAACCAATTAATGTCCAGTTTAAGTGATACTCGATTTGACCATTATTTTTATTGTCGTGATCACAAAGAGGTCATTCTGCATGGCCAGAACCAGCTCTATTGCAGTCATACCAAATGATTGTAACAAACTATGATAGTAGTCAACAATTTTTGACTGTATTAGGTGCTAAATTAGTGCAACTTGTAGCCTACTCATCTTGCCATGTACTAATTTTCATTTATTATCTGATAATTATTTGTTCTATGTATTCAGATTTAAAAGGCAACATACTGTTTTAGTTGAAATTATGAATTTTACCTTCAATTATGATTTGCAGGTGAACATGCCGCTGTTACACTGATTTACAAGGCAGGAAATGATGACATTAATTCTAATTCCAAGTACTTTAAAGCAGCCCAATCAGCCATGAAGCAGAAGATGCCAGAGGGGGAAAGGCAGCCACCTAGGAGTACTGCTTCCAACAAAAATATTCCTTCCACATTGTCTCAAGAGAAAGGTGCACCTCTTATTCCCCACCCATATCATAGCGAAAGATATTATGAAAGGGCAAGTCGAAAGCAACAACATCAGCCACCAGCCAGTAGATTATCACCTACAGCTAGGGCATTTGTGTCTCGTTCTTCTCCCCCATTAAATTTTGCACATGGTGGCTCAAATGGTGGAGTTTACCACTATTCACCTATTGATTATTTGCGCAAATCTTATTGGCCTGTTGCATACGACCCAATAGCAAATATTACAGCACAGAATTACTTGATTGCCCAAGAGTTAGCCAGATATGAGGCACACCGCATTGCTCTTCAGACACATTATTATAAATCTTCATACTACCAGTGGATGAGGAGAGCACAATACTCATCTCATGGGCATCATTCACACAGTTCAGGAAGTTCTGGACAGAATCACTCACAACTACCAATCCTGGCCTAAGGAAGCATGATTAACATGGACCCTAAATATTGTACATACTTATTTTACTTTTAGATAAAGTTATGCTACCTTTTGTGATATAGCTAATTTGAGTACTGTTAAGGTATAGTTTATTTCTTTTAGTAACATTGTGTTTTATCACAACCAAACTCATTCAACATAATGCATAGAATTTTTGATATTGTTAATTGGTAAAACCAGGTACGTTGTTTATCATATCATTTATTATTTCAAGTATAAATACTTTTTTAATTTAAAGGGAATAATTATTCACGTTTGTTTTGATAAAAAATCTTCATATGGTGAAAACATGCCAATAAGAAATTAAACTAATGTTGTTGGTCTTAATTTGAATACTATGTACATGTTTTTGTTATGAGTAGCATACTAGATGAACATGAAGGTCCGGTTATGATTTCACAACAGTTTGGTCACACATCATTTTTGTTAGATTTTATGTGGATAATAGTATTAAAGATCATTGTCGAGGGAGAATAGTGTCATATTTTCTTTACTTTTGATTCCTACATTTTACACTATTGTAAATGTGTGGCCTATAATTGAAATCTTAAATCATAATACCTATTGACTCTATCAAATATTTATTTAGCTATTAAGTTGACACTTTGGCATGTAGTTGCATAATAGACTATACCAATGTACCATTACGCACTGACTGCCTAGCAATTGCTTTTTGGTCTTGGAATCTATAGCATAGTGTTGTTAAAAGATAGGTAGTGTGACCATATGGTTGTTTTTAAGGGTTTTTATGACACATACTTGTTTTTGTGAGATTATTGGCCAACACTGAAAAATGAAAATTTGGAACAAACTAAGAAATGTATCCTAAAGAGCAGAGTATCAAAAGAAACAGTAGCTTCAGTGGAAGAATCCAGTTTGGTATTATTTGTATTTGTCCTCATTATGACTAAAGGATCTAAAATGCAATGACAAGAAGTTTGGATACATATGCACACCAAGGACGAGTAAATCCTGGAGAAATATATTTATCTGTGGAAAGGAAACAAATGCCTCTTTTGCCATTTCTTGCTCACTTGAACAATGCATTGATTTTAGCTTGCCATGTTTTGTTTGAGGTTTGTTATATGGAATACAGCTGAATTTGTCAGTGTACATGATAAGATATATGATGTTTGATACTGAATGGTTTGAAGGTATTGACTGCCAACTTATTATGGTTATATATCTCTTAAGTCTGATAAATTCTCTTTTATTCATTAATTTGTGTCAGATAAAGTCATTGTTTGCCTTCTTTTGTTCAGTGAGAGAATGTTATATTTTTTGTGAGTGTATTGCACTTTTCCCAACGAGTAAGTAACTAAGGACATCAAATTAGAATTTGTGAAACATCAGTAGATCATTAAATAATGCTTTGAAGGCCATTATAGAGTAAGTTTAACTTTAGGCAACAGTGGTGATAGCACTCTCTCAAGTTCATCAAGAACATATTACACTACCTACATCAGTAAAACTAGTAAACTGGACTCAATTCTAAACTTAAATGCTGAGATTTTATTTTAAATGTGCACACAGACATATCCTAAAACTCACAAAGCTTTCCATTTCAAACATGCCAAGGTGTGTGATATGCATGTGCTACTGCACGCCTTTCCCATGATAGCCTGATCCTGATTTTTATGATTTTTAAATTATACTTTATACACTGCTAATTATAACCCAGTTGTGACTTTTCATTGTTTGTCCTCAGATTTTTAAAAGCCATTTTGCCTAAATATAGTATACAGTTAAAGTACTGAATGGTAATCCAAAAGGTGTAATCAGTCACTTTATGTACTGAACTAAAATGAAAATTATACTCAATGCCTGCTTTTTAGTGGCATGCAACTGAATTCTAACAAGCTCAATAAAATCTGTAACATTCTAGAATGAAGGCAAACTGCAAGGAAAGAGTTTTATTGTCAATAAGGTCAACAGACTCAGGACGACGGTGTGTAATCTTTCATAGCTTTAGTTAGTGAGCATTGCGGATTTGAAAGTGTGATAGTTGTTTTGCTTTGTAACTTGGAAATTTTGTCCAATTGCCATGTTTTGCTCAATATTCAGTTTATTGTTTGCCCCTGAAAACCTGAAAAAGTTAGCTAAAAGATGCATCTGTATCCTCAGTAATTGCTTGTTATTTTTTTCTCTGTTTTTGATGATCAGCCATCAACATAGCACATCTGTACAAATTTTACTGTAAACTTGTAAAATGGTGCTCTTTAGTATTTTACGTGTGTGTATATGTATATGGACCATTTTTAGGACTTAAAAGCATTTTGAATATGACAAGGGATAGTTTTTGTGTACTTGGTATCAGAACATAATAACAAGAGACACTGGATGTTCTATTTAATCAGCCTTAACTATTACAGCTAAAAGATTCTCTGCATGGACACTGATTTGTTATCTGCATATTGGTTGTGAAAAATATTACATAACAGTAAGAAATATATTTAAACATTTTAGAAAATGATGAAGATGGTAAAACAGAGTTTGTATATGTACTTAAGTCTAACCATAATCACAGTTTGAACACATTTTGATGGCATATATTCTTTGCAAAGGAGACCATAATTGTATTACATTCATTTACTTTGTTGAGTTTAAAGATTTAAGTGCAGTGGATTACAGTTCCCAAAAGGTAAACAGTTTGAAAACATTCAGATATAGATCATTGTTTACTGTGTATCAGGAGGACATGTGGCAATAACATAGGATGAATGCAAGTAAAGGTTTTAGGCATAATTCTTTTTGTGTGTGTCACCATCATCTTTCCACTGTTATTGTATTTCATATGAGTAACAATGAACTACAGTATGCATTTAAGATGGGATAGGAGAAGTTATTACATCTGGTTCCTTTGCCCACAATATTAGTTTATGTTGCCAAATTAACACTACATATCTTTTAAGAGACTTTCATTGAGGTGAAAGTTTGGTGGTTCATTTTTAAGACGTGTATCATATAGGTCATGTAATTTATTCATAGTGATTGATTGTAGCAAGCATTGTTGTTACACATGTTTAAATTTGTAATACCATAACAAAGATGCAGTAGTATGGAGCTGGATTTGATCCACATAGTGCTGGATTTGATTGATTTTAATTGGCCAATCTTTTGCTAACGTGTTTTAGTATTTATTATTGTAGTTTTACTCTTGTAAGTATTATGGCTGAAGTCATATGTTGCCTCAGTAGCTAATATTGCCTGATTGGAAGTCTCTGTGTGTACCAATTGTAATTTACATGTCATAATTTTAAAACGATAACCAATTTTTCTTCAAGCTATCAGGCCAGAAAAGGAATTACCAAGTATTCCATGACTGCTTTTGTTCATATGTGGGTTTAAAAGTAGTTTTTTATCAAGAAACTATTGATAAAAGATACTGTCATTTTAGAATCTTACAAGTATTCAAATATGAATGCTGTTGCAGTCATCAGCATTTGAGGCCCATGATACAATGTAGTAAGGCACTTACATTGGTGAACATATCAGGGGCTTCCATTTGTAGCTGATATCAATTCTATTGAGCATTTTATTGCTTGTGTAAGTCATATAATCAGTTAAATTCAGATCACTGTTATCAGTATATGTAATACATATTGCTTATTGGAGCAGACTCTTGTGTAGCACAAGTTTGTAAGTCCCAGGTTGAACATTATTTAGTGAATATTGTTATTGACATTTAAAATTGGATGACCAATCATTCTTACATGATTCATAGTATTGATTTTCACAGTACGTCAATGCATGTCAAGGGTTATTGTAATTTGGATTGCTATCAGAACATTGTATTTTTAGCATTGTTGGTACCTAGATGAATATTGAAACATGGTTCATGTGTAACCTGTGAGGTACACTGTTGTACTGCTTCATGTGTCATTATTTTTCTCATCACTTAAGCAAAACAACTTTCTGTCTAATTGCTTTATCGCTTATAATTTTCCTGCTGAGGTCCTTTGTTTTGTGGTCACATGGAGTGTTGATATTGATGTACACAGTGATGTACACAATGCAGTAAAAACTGACTCCCCCCTGTGATCTGGCAGCTATTGTGCTATATTTCACTTTTAACAGATATATATGAAGACATTAGTTACTACATCCTTGAAAATTGTTGATATCTGTCACTGAATAGGTTGGAAGCCAGACCATGAAGGATTAGTTGATTCATAAATTTCCTCTACTCCATTTTTAATCTTTGTGTCAACAACTGGGCATGCAATGCCCTTCTCCAAAGTTGGGGAAGGCAGATTTGTGTGAATGTAGGCTATGTGCAAGGGAGTTGCTTGATCAATACAAAACAGAGACAGTAGAAGTCAAAAAAATCCCCCCTCAAACCCTGCCAAGTATTTATGCCTTATGAATCTGATAAGAGGGTAGGCCGACGTTGATTAGAGATGATTTAGGAACATGGAAGCCATATTAAACTATTAAACTGTGGGTGAGAACAGGACTGTGGCTGTTAATGAAATTGTTAAGTTACTTTAATTGTTCAGTTTTTTTAAATTTCATCTAAATATTTGAAACCTTGATAGAGTGAATATATACCAAAAGGCAATTATTTCCGATTCTTCTGCGGTTTTGGCCTTAATGCAAGTATCTTCTCTGGTAAAATATGGTCACTGTCGATTCTGACTATCTTTTCCAAATTGTTTTCCGAATTAATCAATAGTAACTTAAATGGTGCCGATTCGCTTGTCCATTATTGTTGTGGAAATATTGTGCATGAATCTGCTTCATTTTAGCAAAAACGACTCAGTGGATTTATATAGGGAGATCTCCTTTCGAGAAAACGAAATGCACTCCCAAAGTATTGAACCATTGGTTCATGACCAAAAGTGTCATTAATGAAATGAGAAATATTGCAAAGTTGTCATGAATAATCGTGTATGCTTACTAAATACTTTTCGGATTCAAGTGAGCTGACAATCACATTATCATCTTCATAGTAAACTTTTAAAACTCTTATTTTTATCGTATACATTTTGACACCCTAATGTATTAAAACATGCCATTGAAAAACCCTAACCCAAAAAATATTTTGCCTAAAATTATTGGATAGAGATTCCCGTATATATAACCACTGAATGTCCCATTGTCCCATTTGTCTATTTTTAAAAAGAATATTCTTGTCAAACTATGTTATGCAGCCATTCTTGCGACTTTGCTTTTAAGATGGTGTAATTTGAAATAGCTTCACGACAGTGAGCTAACAGGTCAAGCAAACCCCGCAATTTCTCAACTCGTAGAAATTACGTAGTTAAAATTTATTAAATTTTCAATAGGTGTCAACATTTGACCATTTGTACATCTAAGAAAGTACCTGCAGCATGACCTACGAAGTGCCAGTTTTCATGTTCATTTTCAAAGCTGATCCCAAATAAGGCATTGTTCTGATCACGTGATCACTTCCACGACGTTAGAATTGTTCTTGAAAACACGATTGAGCTCTGGGTAGGTGAACATGCCATGATAAGGGCATTATTAGGTGAACTACCGAGGCAGTAATTAAAAAAAAATTTATAGAGCAATTCTAGTCATATATATTTTTCTAGATACAAACGAGGTTGTAATTCTTCGTTGTACATGGAGAAGAGATTTGATGAGTGTACGCATCCTTGTCTCGCACTCCTTAATTACGGTTCTGGTTTATCTAATATCCACCAGTATTTACTTACAGAATACTTACAACACGGTGTCTCAGCATATCTACCATTTTCCAAAGGTGTACTTTATCAAAGGCAGTTACATTATCGATGAATCAAGCACTAATTGCAAACAGCCTTTTGCATTGGTGGTAAGATAAGAGGTGCATAACCTCTTTGCTAAGCGCTGCAACAGTGTCAAGGTCATAAAGCTGTTCATCTTTAATATAAAAGACTACTATAGACAGTATTTGAAAGTTTTGCAAATGTTGCAAGCCAAGTGTTGCGAGCAATACGAATTCAAATGACTTCATCAATTTTGCAAATTTTACAACACTGCTATTTTTTTTAAAACAACATCACGGGGTGTGAAAAATTGTTGGCGCCATTCTTGCTTTTATGGCATCTTGCTCTTATTAATTTTCCCTCAACCAAGCTGTGAAAAGCTCATTACTTTTGATTCTATTTCCAGTTACTTTGATTTTTCTCTTTGCTTGGCGTCTCTAGACTGAAACTTGCTCTTCATTTTGAATTTTTGTTCAGATGCCGTTTTTAAAACACAATGATCTGCTTTGAAGTGCAAAAAAGTTTGCTCTTACTTTATGAGGCCCCCTAGACCTTTAAACCTGGGTAATTTGCCCTCCTGCCCCCTCTCGGAAGCCCTTCCCACATCTGATAAACTCTATTCTGTAGTTATATAATCGAAGGATTATCCCTGAATACTTTTTCTCTTTTAATGTTGCTTTAAAAATATCCTGTCAATATTTTAAAAACACAGATTAAATCCTTGCTAATGTTGTGAAGTTATTTTTGACATTTAAAAGCGGTTTTGGTCGTAATAAATTTAAACTTAGTCAGCTCTTTGCTAAAAGAAAAACTTTTCTTAAAAAGTTCATAGGCAATATCATGGTTTGGGCCAGTACTTCATTAATAAACATAATTATGCATTGGCTATCGTCCATTGTTTCTCAATTCATGCCGGAACAATCAATGGTTCGATGCATAGAAACAAAATTTTTTCCTCAAGTGGTTAGAACTCGAGAAAATCTTTTCGATTGAATTGATTTGTTCCAGCATGACAGGTAACTATTGACGTCATTTGGCCGCTGTGACGTATTATCAACATAAAACACATAAACTCCTCCTCCTTGTATTATTTCCAGTTAGCAAAGCTTGACTGAACACCTGTATGAATATTTGGATAATCAAAACATACGCGAGCCAGCATCAAGTGCTCAAAGGCCTCTACGAAGACTGTCAAAGAGAACACTGCGTATTTTGAAAGGAAACATGCATACAGCGCGCTTCAATTCACAATATCAGGGATGACAAAGGTGCCCTACTTTCCCCTGCCAGCAATAATGCTCTTATCTGCTTTGATTAGGGTTTGGCCCTTAGCGCATATTTAATAACAAAAACAGGAGTCGCATTCAACAGCACAACTCTTACCCAATCAGATTGTCTGATTGGCTGATATTGTACCACGTCAGCCTTGATGGAGGGAAAATGGGAAAGAACCGAAATAGCCTAACTGACAGAGAAATCTTGCTAGGATTTCGTTGATCTGAACTGAACACTTTTACATATCAAGTTAGCACTTCACCATGGAGACCAATAAAGTAGTAAGCTAAAAGGCAACAATGCCGGGCTGGCTAAAATTAGACCACTATTGCCTATTCAGGGAGAATAGCCTTTATGTTGTGCGGCAACTCGAGTATTAAGATACAATGGTGGCATTTTTTCCTTTCAGACATGCGCTATAATGACTAGGCTGTTTTCATGGCCAAAATCTTCATTCTTTGGATGTTTAAAAACCTTTCGCCGTACAATGAACCTGATTCGAGCCATGGAAAGAAAAATCATGAGAACAAATGTGAACTAGTTAGCTCTCACATCAAATGAAATAGATTTTCTCCTGAAAAACATGATTGTCCATTGATTGTTCCGGCATGAATTGAGAAACAATGGACGATCGCTAACAGTATGAATTTCTCATATTGTAGGAAATACAATTCTTGTAGCAAAGTTAGCTTTGCGAATGTAGAGACCACAGGGCTTTTGAGTAGAATTATGAGCTTTGCGTCAGGGCGATTCCAGACCAAATCTGAAGCGGAGCAGTTGATACGAATGGCTCCGATGGACGATTTAGAGACGGCTAACATTTATACGATTAAGGACTTCAAGGAAGCACTATAACGGTTGTAGCGTACTTCTCCAAACTCTCCAAATTCTCGTACGCTTATCCTGTGACAAACGTAGGGACAAATGACAAAATGAATGCTAGTCCTAGAGAAATAGATATTGACAAGTTTAGTCCTTTCCTGCTTGTGGTAATTACTGCGGTTAATTAAGTGCACACTATGGGTCAAGTTGTTTGGGTTAAAGATCAGGACAAAATTAAAACAAACAAAATCTTGTTTTTACCAAATTTATAAAGGACATTCAAATATCAACATCCGCCTGTCTAAATGTTTGTTTGCCCGTCCTTTCCTTCAAAAAGTTTAATTTGCAGGTGTTGGTATAGATTCCTTGGGTTTTTACGTTTAATTTCAGAGACGTCGTACAATATCGTATTATATTCGCCCGTCTTACAAAGCCTAGATAAGGTCACCACTCTTACCCCTCCCCCCAAATCTCAAAACTGGTCTTCATCTTTGTTTCCAACCTTGACATAGTTTCAGTTATAAGTGAAGTCAAGAATTAATTCTTGGTGAATCTAAAGGCGAACTCATTCATCAATACAGTCTTCAGGAATTTGCAATGCAAAGTTACTAATTATTGCTTGTAAACTGGAGACCGAAATTATATGATTCCCAGTACAATTTCCCATTTTTGCTGTTAATTATTTTTATTGTGTAAATTTCAGTGTAATTATATGCTAAATTTGTCATGAGCTGCGTTTACCTTAGCAGTAATACCTTCTCCTTACACACGCTTAGCGAGTGCAGACAGGACTGCCAGGCAAACTCAAACACAGAACTTCTTCGAGTACCGGGCCGTTGCGGACACAGGCTTTCCAGGTGCGAATAAAAAAAGGTGGGTTGATTTTAATCTGTAAATATTGTTCCAAAATAACAAAATGGTACATTGTGCAAAAAACGATCAAGTTTTGTTTGTTTGCAAAAAGCGTGAGCGAGCTCTCGCAGCGCAACTTGTGTCGAGGTGTTTGCAAGTGTTCCTAGCGATCAGTGACGAAGCCAAGTCATAAACTGATCAAAAACGTCACTTGTCAAATCCGTGCTTGTTATGATAGGCAATTTCATGCAATTTCAACGGCCCTGGCCAGCCAAAAATGCGTTAAAACTTTTCACACCAGTACGCGGATTAGCGATCATCAGAGAGAATAATAATTACTCATGACCTATGGAGTGGACGGTTAATTGACGATCTTGGATAATCGAGGATCTGCTCTACTCGCGTTTGCAGTATGTTCTGTATCCTATTCTGCTGTGGCCCTTGTAGATCTATGACATACATCTAACTTGAAGGTAGAACATTGACCAGAGAAACAGTATACAAAGTCGCTTAACAAGATGGTATTATTTGGCAGGAAAGTACAATCGAAACTCTTATAGCAGCAATTGATCATGAATACAACACTAGCTCACTTGTAGTAATAGCAAGCCATGTATACAAAAAAGCGTAAGATGAGTTTAAAAGATGAGTTACAAAAAGTAAGAGGGGTCGTCGGTTACTGAGAAATATGAACTACTCCATTTAGCAATAGGTATCCAGCGTGTAGTATTAAGAATCCCGTGTTACTAAAATCTTCACGTCTCGTGATACCCAAAGTTCAGACTTATGTTTTGGAAGTGCCAATTTATTTTAACTGTATTAGGTTAAACACAACAAAAACAATTCGGACATTCTAATTCTTGGTTTGTTTCTTATTTGTATCTGATCTTTAACTCTAGTGGGTTATCACCCTTTTATTTCAAACCGTTTAAAGACTCCTTCTATGGAAAACTATTATGTGATACCCCCACCACTATATTGCAGTTATTCTTGTCGGTAATTTAGGGGTAAGTAAATATCTAATTTCTGAAAGTAGTAATTACCATTATGGTACACAGTAACAGCGTCATTGTAAAATTATCATATATTACCATTGTCATGTACGCAGCGGACTTCTGCTAAAAAGATGTGTTCTGTGCTTTGTCTCAACCCTTACTTCTTTTCAGGATTCTTTTTTTCTTTAGATTAGGATTTTGCAAAATACATACAGATACGTTATGTGCAATTGAAGACTGACCTACGTTGTTAGCAACATAAAAAAGAAACTCTAAAACGGATATAAACAGCTCGCAAACTTTAGACCAAGAAAAAAGTCCCTTGGTGGATATCAAAGAACCAGTCTCAAGTTTACCGGCAAGTAATTAAAGATCAAAGCAACGGATTCTGTAAAACTTTTATACCGTTATAGCAAGCAAACAAAGGAAAGATTTGAAGTCTATTTGTCGAAGTTGATCTACACTTAAATACTATTTAAATTGGAAATTATTAAGGGTCATTATAAGGAATATTTGGCGAACCCTCTTCCATATACAGGGAATAGACATACTCTCAAAACCAGACTCAATGTATCAGATAAAAATAAAACTCAAAGTACACAGCAATATGCAAGTACAAAACAAAGATGTGAACGGTTAGTGAGGAGCCAAATTACCCCAAAAACATTTTTTTAAAATTTCATTGTCTAAAATGCTGAAAACTTTGGTTTTGAAAATAAAATATGTCAAATTGTAGATTTTATTTATCAATTATTTATTTATTAAGTGATAAAAAAGCCCACTTATGACGACAAAATTGTTCTCAGACATTTAATTTTCATATGTTAATATTTGATTTCAAAATCATTTAATGCTGCTAGCCTTTGGTTTTGAAGTTTTCTGATCTTCACAAGTTCCCTTTGTCCAATTATAATAACTTTATTTCTAAATTTCCATTGTCATTTGAAGCAAAATATGAAATCCAGCGAAAACCTCGCTTTTCTCTACGATTTTCATGCAAATGTTTCTTCTGTTTAAGCACAATTTTCGTGTACAGTTAGACATTAATGAAAGATCTGTCGACTAATATGAACTAACACAGGTATTACTCCATTACGACAGCGAAAATAGAGTATGCGTAGCGCCGACAGGCGTTCCGACTCAACCCAAAATATTTCTACCATTTCTAATAAAAACCTCTTTGCAGGACAAACTGGACTATTAATGATTCGCCCTCGATACGAGGAAAATATTCAAGTCATTTTTCCGGTGATAAGCTGGGTCATTTGGAAAATATTAAATATTAATAAGGGAGTTTTAGTTGTCCAAATTTTCAGTGTAATCTGTCATCTACATTGTAACAGGTTTTATGGACGATCAGACGACACTTCGATGTTTCTTGCTGCACAGGCAGTAGAACCTATAATACAACAGTAATTAGTGCGATCTATGACGTTACCAACTGTAAACATTCCGTGTTTGCAAACTGTTCTGGGATGGCTCCAAAATCGTCCATTAATTGATATCAACAACTATTGCGATATTTTGTTTGTAATATAACTGTATTTCTGTAATTTATCTCTATCTATACCCTACTTCTCAGCCAATTAGCTAAGTAATCCAGCCCCTTTAGTGGAATTGATCCGACGCTTTGCAATAATTAGTGGGCAAAATGAGGAAAAGGTACTATGCAACGACCATCTTAAAAATGAAACCTACACAACAATCTGATCAGATCTATGACCAGTCTAGATCGGTTATTAATATTCTAGGATGATTGCCGCAAATGGTTAATTGCTGGGGCATTGCTCCAAGTACGCACCAGGAAAGTCCAATATCTACTAAGCAAAGAGATTTTCCCTTGCGAGACTAGCAAGAAAAGAAAGACTTCGAAATTAGATGAACAGTTGTAACTATAAGAAACACAGAAGAAAGTAAACTCGAAATGTAAATTTTATTGAAACATAACTCACTCTATTGTAGACCCCTCTAAAAATGTACAGTAGCCTGGGTCAGTACAAACTTCAACGACAACAGCGCCAGAACATAAAAAGAAGACTTGACATATATCATCCCATCAATACAAAAGTCACTAACGCACACCTAGTAATGATACTTGCCAACTTGAACACCAAATGTTACGAAAAATAACCTTTAGTGATAAGATCCTCCTATTTGAAATGAACATGACAAATCAGTCAAGTCTCTTTACATACACTGTCCTTTAAGATCATTTAAAAGGTTTTTCCTGATCGCATCACAGGGATCAAAAATCCACTTTTTGGTCTGCATTTTAGACTTGAAGTACTTCACACAGAATCCCTGCACAACTGTCAGGAATGCCAATAAGAGCTGACGCCTAAAGGGGTAAACGGCGGAAAGAATTTTCACTGCAAAGTCATCATTGAATGTCGGCTAAACGGGATTGAAATAATATCATTCTGGTTTGGTCGAAGTTAATTTACATCCTTTAAGACTATGAGCCGTTTGTTTGGCTAAAAAGTAAAAAGAACTAAAAAGATATGAAATAAGATAACCTACGTATAAGAGTTGAGTAGCTAAACATGGCTGGCATCAAGAACACAATTTCTCGACATTTCCACTATAAATGTTGTTGCAGACAGTATCTGGACACAGTTAGTGCATTCATGGCAGTGAATGACTTTTGTCGTCAAACTGTTGTGGAGTAGTTAATATCGTAGCTTTCTTAAATTCCTAATTCAAATACCAATGCTTCTGGCTCCCGCTAGCTTTTATTATGCAGATAGGCTGTGTTCTTGTTATCAACAGAAACTCTTTCAAACAGTCTTTACTATGTTACTGATAACCAGTATTTTCTTTACTGCCCAATTTACCGGGTATCTCTTGGAGGTAAAATGCAATGCATGCCTGAAATAGTTACATAATACGTATCAACAACTCATGTTTGTTTACGTCCTATTTTGTCTCGTTTTCTTTACCGAAATATTGGCAGAGTCCTCATCATGAACAACTCCTCAGATGATCTTCGATTTTGTTAACGAAACAGAACTCATTACCAAGCTTTGGCCAAAGAAACCCTTGATAACATTTGCATCCCAACCGTGAAAAATCAAGAACGACAGAAAACAAATAGTAGATTCCAAGAATGACGTAGATACCTTTCTTTGCATATCGGTATGCAATGAATGCAATCGTTACTGCAGCTGCTACGCTTAATCCAAATGTCATCATAACTTGACTTAATGACTGATCTGCACCTGGTCCATCCATGTACCTATATTCACGAAAGGCACGGCAAATTCATGCTCTTGTACTGTAATGCACATGAGATTCATGCTAATTATTTACAGCATTTCATTTATAGCGTAAAAATAACGTATCATAGCAATCAGAACTTCACTTATCGTGAAAAAAACAACGTATGATAGCAATCAGGCATAATTTTATTCACCTTATTTAAAATTTTGCAAGACTACCTGACGTAAAAAAGCAACAAATAAATTCGTCGTAGAATATCGAAACGTATTAACTGAAATCTCCATTAAACTAAGGCTGGAATGTAGTGCTCAAAATATAAGCAAGAGGCAACTCTACATTTATACAAGATAAGGCCTTAGTTCCCTTAAAAAACAATCAGTGTGAGAGACATAAGTAGTATGTCATCTATAGAAGGCTGGACTTTTACTGAAATAAACGGCTTCTATAAAGTATCATAGGGTAAAAATAATGATTACTAAAATACAGATTAATGCCAAGAGAGAAGAGGGTACAGCTTAGTGGCTTGATCAAGAATTCACGCGAGGACATCAGGATCCACGTAAATGGATTCACTCGATGACAACTTGCCAAAAAACATCACATACCAAAGGAATGCATAAGATAAATCGGGCTTTAATTCTAACGTTGCCTTCTAAGCCCTGATAATCTGATTCTTACAAAAGTAGACACACACAGATTTTATTAGAATTCTTCTAGGAAAACGTGATGATCATACAAACCTGTGCCTCGCCAATACAGCAAGCTTTTGAAATAGTGCTTGATCTGTATCAGATAATTCCAGAGCCGAGTAACTCTAGAATAGGAAAATAAAGCAAGAAAATTCTAAGAGAAAGAAATAATGGCGTGTTTTATGGGCAGTACTCCCTGATAATGAACAGAATAAGCCCACACATTATTTGTCATATACAGATATGAAATGACAAAGGCCAAAATTGTGCATTCTCTCCCTCTGTTTTTGGTTGAGTCAAATGTTGTCTTATATCCATCAGCTATTTCAGCGACCTTCTGTGGTAATATGGCAATATACCAATATGCGTAGTACAGTGTATGGCTCTTCAGGAGCACTGGATCGCTGTTATTACTATCTCTGTCTCCCACTTGATACTAGCAGGACAAATGACAAACCACGCTTTTATGCGAACAAATAGGCTTCTTCAATGACAATGACACTATCTCATAAAAACGTTTAAAACAACAATTGACTGTGTACCAGATAAAACGACACAAAGTAATGATATCTAGTTTTGTCTGGAAAGCTTACTCTGAAGACGACAATGTCCATGCGATTTCAAAATTGAACCGGCGTACGGAGCGAAATGCAACTCTTAGTATGATGACCAGACAGAATCTAACGGTCCACAAGGTCATATACTTAACAAAAAAGCCACCAACTTGAGATAAAACCCAACTACTCATACTAGACATAACACATGATTGGTTAAATTGATTCCAAAAGAAGAAAACGCCAAATTCTCACTTGCAGAGGTAGAGACGAATTGTTGACACTGTAATCGACTGGTTGTACAAAGTAATCCTAGGCAAGAAAAAAATAGGGTGAGAAATTTAGACTTACAACACTTAACTTCAATTGCCCTATTAAAGAGAACTATATAATAAATCAGGATTGCAAGTTCGAGTCTAGTCGGCTCCTACTTACTGCTGCCGTTGCTCTATTCTTGACAAATATATCAAAGCACTTGCGGCTGGTCTGTTACGATACTATACGTATGTAAGTATGTATGTCCATGCGATCAGGAATAAATTAATTTGTGACATATAATTTATGCTTGAAGTTCGGCACATGACAAATTCGACGATTAACTCGCGGTCGCTCTAGTGTCGAATACTGCGACTCGATGTGTCGCTCCAAATGCAATACGCCGCTCCAAATCAAATCCGCCGTACTTAATCAAGTTAAACGTCGCTTTTGTCATGCAGTTAATTCAGCAATTAGATTCGGCGCATGCGAAGAGCGACGTTTAACCTAGGCCTAAGTGCATTACATACCTGGGCAGTTACAACTAAATCACTTTTCATACCAATGAAGAGACAAGGTAGATCATCTCCAGCACGCTGTTAAAATGGCAAAACAGTAAATTCCATTAGTTACAATTAGATTTACAATGAATTCCGCAGCAAAGGACAACACAGGTATTTTCTTAAATAATTACTAATGGTAGCCGAGATCAACATTTGCCTCACTGAGAAATAATTCGAGGTAGCCAGGAATAAAACTGACTGAAGAAGACGACAGAAAAAGACACAAATAATTCGGAAAAGGAATATCGAAGGACCCGTGTCTGTCTAAGCCATTTAAATAGCCTTCTGTTAGCTTATAGATGAGGGCTTTATGTACGACGGAAAAATAAAGCCGTGAGTACATGATGGGCTGAATACAGATCAAAACATTGGAAATGCTGCGTCGACATCAAAATATTCTAAAAAATCAACCTCAGATAGTTCCGGTCTGACCCCAAAGCCAATCAACAAATGACGAATACATTCCCAAAACGCAACCCGGTTTACCTAGTACATACTAAATAGTAATAAATTCAAAGAAGACGATACGCACGCCGAGGAAATCAAGTTTATACTGTGGATGTGCTTTAAGTTTGTAAACCCTTGTGATATTGTTATAAAATATTAACTATATTACTAAGCTCCTCATGATCAAAACGAATAAACACATCTCGCTCATATCTTCACTGCCTTAATCATGAACTCTTGCACCGTTTACTCCATTAATTCAAAACGATGTGAACAAAAGTACTATAAAAAACCCACCATCTGGCCTTTAAAAACCTTAAAGGCAATTTGAATGATAACACTTTAAAGACTCTGCAATTGCGTTGCCTACTTTACTTTTTATTAGGGCAATGACAGCTAACATACAGGGAGAGGGTGTTTGTCTCTCGGGATTTGATCGTACACAAAATCACCAATCAAAAGGCGTGAAATTCTGGCCAGTGTGCAATATCTTGAGCAAAGCTTGTGATGTTCAAGAGGAAGAAATATCGCTATGCATGATGTTGTCAGAAATCTTTCACGTGGCCAAGCCTGGGTAACACTATAAACAGTTTGAAGCAAAAGTCAATAGGACGGTGGGATATCAGATTTTAGCCAAAAAAGGAAAATGAGCAGATTTGCATATTACAAATTGCTATTATAATAAACACGTTTAAAGAACAAGAACCTAAAATTTGGCGCAATGCAGGAACAATGGCATGGTAAAGTGACTGCCATTCAGTTTAGCCTGAGGGAGAATAAAAATACACTAATTCTATACCATGACTGAAATAAAGCCAACAAAGGTCCTTGCCTGTACTGGACGCGAGACTACATTTGAACATGCAATAATATGATAAAAGACAGACCTGTCTCAACCTGGCGACGTGACCAAAAGATTGGGCGTCGTTGACGTCATAAACAAAGCACGCGGCATCATAGCGGCGTCCTTGTAATTTTAGTTCCGATTCATCCCATTCCACTTCATGAAGCTAAAAATAAGAAGACAAAATATTAAGATACCAATGATACGAAATGTAAAAAACCCTAAAACACTTATTTTTTTATTGATGTGTTATCGCAATGATAGCCAATAAACGTACCATAATCGCAATAGACATGCCGGATGGAAAGAGTAATCTAATGATAAAAATGACTACCGGACGCTGGATAAATACTTGTTCTGATCTAAGGACCTTACATAAGAGGAACGCGGCGCGCATCTTCTTCAAGACATGCCGCAGCCAAGTGTGAAGTAGGCGTCTTTTAATGACAGCTTGAGTCCCAGGAAGTCACGAAGAGTTGTCATATCGAGAGGGAGAACCGGCAAAGAACTATCAATATTCAGCACAGCCACACCAAGATAGCAAGTGTATGCAGCACAAGAAGTCGGCCTATCTAAAGAATACAAAAGTGGTCATTTACTATCAAATGAATTTCCGTTTTCTTCAGAGGCACAGTTCGACATACGTGCTTGATTGTAACTTGACCTGGATCCTTATCCTGTAAAGAATATAAAGAAGAAAGCAAAAGAACGATCAGAAACCTGTTAAACAAAGTAGCATTTAACGCTCAAAAAACGGAGAGACGAAAACAGATACTAACAATACCAACATATTATCGTTTACTAACAACATAAATGACCAATAAATGCCTTGATTTTCCGAAAACAAAGACAGAAATGCTAACCTTGAAATAATAGCAGAGTCGAAAATGCAAAACCATTAGCCATAGCGTTAACACATGGTACACCAGGGCTGCGGAGCGAATCTCAAATTGGGAGCTAGGCTGCCTCAAACTACAGTAGCAAATTCTTTAGGTCAATTTTTTGTGAAAAGCAGAATGAAGTTGTACTTCCGCGAGCACAGAGAAAAACTGGTTTGCAAATGGCAAATAATAGACTTTGTGTACAGAAAATTCGTGAATTGTAAAGCATGGGTTATTCAGAACAACTCGAATCAATCTAATCCAAAACAAGACTAACTAATTATTCCAAAGCGCATTGAATATAATCAGAGGCGATAAACAACAGCAATACATGACTTCACACACAATGAACAAAACCTCTGAAGAAAAGTAAGGTGAAATCACCCCCCCCCCCCAACC
>JANTCA010061844.1:0-16539 GCA_024741275.1 Chironex yamaguchii
ATCCTTGTTATCATCGATTTGATGATTGAAATTGGCAAAAGAATGTTTATGATGCAGTATATTTGACTCCTGTGTTGTAGAAGAAGTTACTGGTAAATTGGATGAAATGGACTTATCCAAGTTAAAGTTACTATACAGTTGAATTTTGGATTTACATCTCCAGACATGACGGTTAATAGACAAAAATTCCTTTCCACAAAAACAGTGCCATTAAAATGCTGAAAAAGAAATAGAAGTAATCCAATATTTGCTAGAACTATAAAGATCAACATGACAAATGACAAATAACAACTAAACTTCCATTTAATGAGTGGAAAGCGTAAGAAATTTGATTATCCTGTCGGAGCATCCAAACACACATCTGAATGCTGATCACGACTTAATATAATAATGATATAATAATATAATAA
Organism: Chironex yamaguchii; assembly: GCA_024741275.1. Lineage (NCBI taxonomy): Eukaryota > Metazoa > Cnidaria > Cubozoa > Chirodropida > Chirodropidae > Chironex > Chironex yamaguchii. The sequence continues at coordinate 411 of JANTCA010061844.1, forward strand.
TAATATGATATGATATATGATATGATATGATATGATATGATATGATATGATGTGATGCGATGCGATGCGATGTGATGCGATGTGATGTGATGTGATGTGATGTGATGTGATGTGATGTGATGTGATATGATATGATATGATATGATATATGATATACAGGACTGCCTTTACAGCAATAAAGGTGCTGTTGTCAATAAAATTGGCATTTAACTATACTTTTTTAATTCAAGACAATTTTCAAGCCAAGAAGATTCATACTCTGAAGAGAATCAAACGAAAAAGCTTTTAAATATGCTTTAGCACAACGTTGTATATTTTCAAGACAATTTTCAAGTTTTGTACCACAAATAGATTCTTCAATCACATTTTTCGTATTCATATACTCCTTAAAATCGTCTTGATTTAACAATGCATAGGAGTGACAGTTGGAAAGGAGGTGACGTTTGTCTTAGTGTGTTTAAGGTTGTTACATTTGACAACTCATTCGTTTTCTAATTAGGAAAGTGTTCCGTCTGCTTACCTGCAATTATTCACTCTAAAGTAAGCAAAGCCTCGTTTCCGTGTCGACAGATCAGGAAATGTCGGTTTGGGTTCGGATGTTTGACACACTTTAAAGATGTGTCGAAAATAAGTATGAATTATTTTTGCATTAAAGCAAATGAATTTGGCTGGATATTAAAATTAGAATTTCCCGTTTGAGCAATGTGTTTGTGGAACAAAACTTGAAAATCACTTTGAAAATTTGCGACGTTGCGCTAAAAACATACTGGTATGTTTGTATAGTATGTCTTTAGCACAATGCCGCAGACTTTCAAGACGGTTTTCAATTCTCTCGTTTGTATTTAATATATATTAGAGCAATTTCTCCCGTAAAACCAGACGTAAATGACTGTGTGTTGGAAGGGTGAAATAGATGATTTTCACTTACTTGATGACTCTGGATTCGTGGTGTATTACCTGGAGTTGTGGTTTATATCCTAAACTAGCGTTGTTTTTGTGGCTTCAAGTAGCGATATATGGTCCACCGGAGCCGAATATTCGTTTACTTGTAATATGTATGAGTTCAACAAAAAGAAGAGGACAAGAGGTGCCTCTAGTGAGTATTTATCGAAGTTAATACAAGACAGACACCAAGATTGAGGCAGAACTAGTCTCTCTGGAGAAACAGATACAGGATAGGTATGCTGGAGTTCAAAAATCTGACGAGAAAATTGTGCATTTTGTTTCAATGTTGGAATTTGAAGAAGACCCTCTCATGAAGGAAGTTGAGGCTGCTGGTAAATTTCAGTCGAAAATCGAAGATGTTTTGGCATAAATCGACTGTGCCAAAACAGCTATTGTAGTAAAAAATAAGGACATCAGATGAGACTCAGTATCTTCTATTTCAGACATGCCATCAGAATGCTCAGTTGGAGGTGGCATGAAAACAGTTCGTGCAAATTTACCTAAGCTTGACCTAAAGAAATTCTCTAGAAGGCCTCATGAATGATAGAATTTTGGGACATGTACAGCAGTGCCATACATGGCAAAATTGGTAAATTTGCACACTTAAGGTATCACGTGGAACTGGCAAAGATGCAATATCAGGATTTGAACTTACTGAAGGTAATTACAATGTAGCAGATCGATTTACTGAAGGAGAGATTTGCCAAGCCGGAACTACTATGAAAGGCGCGCAATCAGGCAATGATTAATGCAACTAGTGTACAGGATGAAAGAGATGTCGATAAAATGAGAACTTTTATGAAAACATTGGAACTTACATTAGAGCACTAAAAGCAATGGAAGTCAAGAAAGACACCTACTTGTCAGTTATAATCCTAGTGCTAATGGACAAACTTCCAGAAGTAGTCCAAATCAGGATTTTGAAAGTTGCGGCATTGAGAAATTTTAGGAAGCACTTCGTGTAAAACTTAAAATTCGCGGTCATGATGTAGTGATGTTCAAGTCAACAAGAGCAAAGGACATGAAACCGAGGCTTAGAAGTAAGCTCCAAGTATCCAGTGCCAGTTCGTTGTATGCTGCTAAATATATCTAGAGAATTGCTGTTTTTTTCTTTGAAACACAAGGAAAAAAATTGCAAAGAGGTGACGGATCCAGAGAAGAGAAGGAAGATTATTTATAAGTTTGCTAAGTGCCTTCTGTGCTTCCGTAAGGGACATAAGGCTGCTATGAGTAAGACGTCAAAGGGATGTACGGTTTGTAGTGGTAGGCATAATGACTTGATTTGTAGTGTAAAACATTGTGTGCCAACTGAACCTGAAAGAAAATCTTCTAATGTGCAAGATTGTTTAACAATTACTAATTTTTGTGCAGGCAATGTTAATGGTAATTGCAGAGCAGACCTTCAGACTGCTCAAGCTTTGCTTAAAGGTAAGGAAAACATGCGATGTCGCATCTATTTGACACAGGATCGCAACGTACATTTATAGCTAAGAAGGTTGTGCTTAGGACAGTTTGCTATAAGACATGAAAGGCTTGCAATGAAGGCATTTGGTTCCCTTACACATGAAGAGAAAGTGCGAGACATAGTGATGGTAACTTTGCATCCACAACTGGGTGGTATACCAGTAGCGATCAAAGCTGTAATTGTAGACAGTATTGCTAAAATATGTAATAAATGTGTTGAGGCAGTTAAGAAGGAATATGAGCACCTACGTAATCTATGTTTTTCAGACGTTTCTTCTTCTCAGGACATTGTGATGGCTGATATTTTGGATGGAATTGATTACTTCTGGTGGCTGCAAACAGGGAAAATGAAACGAGGAAAGCCAGATGAGCCTCTTACCGTAAAACCCAGTCTTGGCTCGACGGTATCTGGTTTTTTTGAGAGATAAGAACCTATATTCCTATGCTAGTGTATGCCTACACGCTATAGGTGTTGATTCTCCAGTTTTGTCAGAAATAAAAAGTGAAAACAAATCTTTTGATTATATGCATAGTCTCAATCGGTAGAAGTCTCAAGTCAAAAGGCTGCAAAAGAATACTGATTCATTGGAAATTTACGATAAAATAATGAGATAAGGATCAGATGAAAGCAGGCATTGTTGAAGAAGTGGCAGCTCTTGAATCGTATAGTAAAGTGCATTATTTACCCCATCAAGCTATAGTTAGGAGTGAGTCCGAATCATCCAATTCTAGTGCTTCAAATACATCTTTAAATAACTGTCTTTATGCAGGCCCAGCATTAAATCGAGAGGGGAAGATTGCCTTTGTTGCGGACATTGAGAAGACATTCCTCAATATTGAAATTACCCCAGAAGATAGAGACTATTTTCTTTTTTTGTGTATCAGGATATCAACGACAAATCTACACTCCAAACACTGAGATTCACACGCTGTGTCTTTGGTGTTATTTCCAGTCCATATATTCTCAATGCTGTCCTTCGTCGTCATTTGCAGAGGTACATAGGAAGTGATCCAGAATTTGTTGAGAGAGTGTGACAAAGTTGATATGTTAACAATTTAGTAATATCGTTCAGGAATGTTCCTTCAGCCGAAAAACTTTATGGCAAAGTAAAGGAAAGTTCGAACGTTTCTGGCTTTAATTTACGCAATTTTAAGTCCAGCAATCGTGTTCTAACTAAATAGGTCAGTACTATGGAGGCGCCTGCTACAACAAGTAGCAATGGATTCGAGACCGAGGCCCCGTATGCAAAAGAGGCGCTTGGTGTAGACCCAGCGAGGAATATTTTAGTAAAGTGTTGGGCGTGGCTTGGGATTTGGGTACTGTTGATTTCCTTTTTGATCACAGCAAGGTAGGGGACCTTAGCAATATTTTTCATGTCACAAAAAGGTCGGTTTTAAGTGCTATTAGTAGAATATTTGACACCCTAGGTCTTGTATGTTGTGTAACAGTTAATGCTAAAATCTTTTTCGGGAATTATGTTTTAACAAGCTTGGGTGGGATGAGGCCCCACTACCAGCTTGGTTCAGCAAGTGGAGAACTTTTTTGTCAAACATGTAAAGTGCTAAAGTGCTTGGATCACCATAACAGTGAGGAAGTCCTCAGCTGTCAGTAACATGGATTTGAGGATGCCAGCTGCAAGGCTTATTGCACAGCAGTGTACTTTGTATATGAAACCCTCTCGAGATACTACCCCAGATTAATCTGTTCCAAAACATTAGTGGGTTGAGCCACTGAAAGGGTTAGCTATCCCTAGCCTGGAGTTAATGTCAGCTAGAATACTAGCTACCTTGATGAATATCGTTCACAAGGCACTGTCCTCCCAGGTACAAATTGACATGGTTAGGTACTGGCTTGATAGCAAAACCACTCTTTATTGGGTAAAATAAAAAGGTGAATTGAAACAGTTTGTGCAACATCGTGTGAACTAGATTTTGAACTTATCAGTCAGCTCTATGATATGCACTCTCACTGAATTGGAGAGGCGGGGTATAGCTCCAACTGTTTTAGCGAGCAACAGACTTTGGTTGGAAAGGCCACGTTGGCTTTCAGTAGGGATGGATTTCTGGTCTACAGAGCTAGCTCTAGATCATGATTTAGATGTGAGTACAGAAGACCTCAACCACACTAGGTCTCTCTACAGGGGGATCAGAGAACCGGGGTAAGTGTTGTAATTGATAATAAGAGATACAGAAGCTTGGAGAAGCTATTGTACATCACAGCATGGGTGTTTCGTTTTGTGAAGAATCTGAAGGTCAAGAGTGAAGAGCGCAATTAAGATCTTTGTAAGTGCTATAGTGTTCTATATACATGTTGCACCACACGTGTTGTCCATCTTGATTTAATTGATAAAATGTCAAGTCAGGTACTAATGTGTAGTTTAAGGGGTTTTGCTGCAATTTGGTCGGTACCAGCACTGGTTATATCAGAAAATGCCAAGACATTCAAATTCGTAGCCTACTTCATCCAGAAGCTACATTATGATGGAAGGGTCCTGGCATACCTACAAGATAAGTCCATTGAGGCTGACATATGATGAATTACTTACTATACTAGAAGAAGTTGAGGGAATACTAAATTCCAGACCCCTAACGAATGTATATGATGGTGTTAAGTGTCAGCCACGTACTCTAATTATATTTTTATTTGGAAGGTCACTGTCCACTGTAGCTGACCAATATGGAGATACTGATGTTTACCAAGAATCAAGTGCATTTAACAAGCGATTTACTTATTTGATGCAGAGCCATTTTAGGGCTCGCTGGAAACATGAGTATTTAGTAAATTTGCAAGAGCATCATAAGAATAGGTTTAGTAAATGGTCACTAATCAAAGTTGGTGATATTGTTCTTTTACAGGAAAAAAACAAGAAACGACATCTGTGGAAAGTGAATAGGATCGACGAATTAATCAGAGGGGAGGATGACATTAACAGGGGGGGGCAAGGTAATTCTGTCATCTACTGGTAAACCTCAAACTTTGTGCCGACCGGTACAGCGTCGTGTTCCACTTCAAGTTAGGAGTGATCAGGTAGACAGTCATAGCTTAAAGGAGGACAGCAATCCAGTAGGAAAACCAAATGGAAGTGCGCGGCGTGTGGCAGCATTGGATTCAAAGTGGAAAACTCGTAGTAGGTTTGCCTCTCAAATCAAGCTTGCGGGGTGTTGAGTTTCTTAGTGTGTTTAAGGTTGATAAATTTAACAACTTATCGATTTTCCAGATAAGAAAGTATTTAGTTTATATACGTGCATTTATTCATTCTTAAGTATATAAGTCACTGTATGTTGACACATAGCCTCGTTTCCATGTCGAGAGATCAGGAAACGTGGGTTTGGGTTCGACAGTTTGGCGCACTCTAAATACGTGTCAAAGAATAAAGTATTTTTGCACTAAAGCAAATCAAGTTGAAACGATATTAGAATTAGAATTTCCTATTTGTATTAAATACTCTTAAGTTTCGAATGATCGCGTTGGGACGACCAAAACAAGCTTATTCCACCCACCATGTTTATTTAAATTTGAAAAATTTTCCACCCACCCCAGCCAGAACTTCAACTGGAGAAAATTCTTTTTTTCTTACAAGTTTAACGTGTGTGTAATTGCAAAATGGCTTGTATGTACTTTTCGAGTCGGAAGCGCGTAAAAAAAAGCTTCAATAACATTGACAAGCATTTTAAAGTAGTTTCAATAACAGGGACAAAATAAAGACTGCATTGGCTTCTTTCTTTATACTTAACTCATTGTCACTGTCTATTCTTGATAAAGACTTTAAAAGAGAAGCCAATTAACCAGCCGAAAGAATTCGTGATAAAAACCATGGTTTCAAACGTTCTTTCATTGAGTAATCTGTGTGCTGACCCTGACATTCACAAAGATGCAATGTTCATTAATTCCATGGCAACAGTACTAGAAATGGACACAAGTGACAGTTTCCTCAACCACCTCCGTAACTTCCAAGACGCGTACATTGAAGCACGAAGAAGTATTAAAAAACGAATTGAAAACAAACCTTCAACTTTGGAAAGTTTCTTTGTGTTTAATTTTTGTTGTTATTTCAATTGTATTGTTGATTTGTATATTGTGTGGAGTTTTCAATAAAAGTTTAACTGCAGAGAAGGTATTCAACTTATAGGATCATTTTTCGGCTTGCTGTTTGTGATTCTTTGAAATGATAAGCGCGATAAATTTTTCCCCACCCCGTTTATTTATTTTCAGCAAAAATTGCACCTACCCCATTTATTCTTCCTACCACAATTATTCGAAACTCGAGAGTATATATTAGAGCAATTTCTCGTGCAAGAGACGAGACGCAAATGACTGTATGTTGGAAGGGTGAAATAGATCATTTTCACTTCTCTGTTGACTCTGGAGATGTGGTATATTTATATTATCTAGTCTCCAATATCCTCAACTAGCCTATCGTTTGTGCCTTGAAGTCGCGATGTTATCAGCGAAATATATGCGTACAACAGTTTCTAGGCAGCAATTACGCACTTACAAGTCACGTATTATGGGTATTGAATGCTTACTTTATTTGTCGACTAACTTTTCAATGAATTTGAATAGGTAAATAAAGCAACCGAAGTATCCCGTTTCTTCTGACGATTTTCCTACAGAGTCAAATGAATGAAAAGGTATTCGTATTGTTCCAAACCTATTTTGTGAATGCATCACTGAATGAATAGAAGCAATATGTTGTGTAGGAATAATAAAGTGATGTCAAATATCGGCATGACGATCAAACAATTAAAACAAAGCAAATCCGGTTCGTTATGGTTTGTACATAGCAGCTTCGTAAACTCAACATTTAACAAGATTGCATGGGATCATATGATTGCTATAATTTATTAATTAAGCAAAATTTATGATGTTGTTCTGAGAAGAATAGAGACTAAAGAGGGAACATTAGTGCAGTTGCACATTATCCGCTAGGACTTGCTGACAATTTTCACTGCCAACAGAGTTTTAAACAGAGCAAACTCTTTTTCGTTACTTAAAAATTTCGATATCAGTCTGCAATTAATATTTCTTTTCCTCAAGTAAACCTGAAAATGGATCACATAGAAGATCAGACAACATACCTCCATGAAAAGGTACGATTTTCTATTTGAAATAGATATAGGGGGTTTTCGAAGGAAGGATGTCAGCATTCAGGTTGTGTATCGAGGTTTTGATCCTAAATAGCTATCACAAGTGGATTGGTTATGTAACGTACACATGTGATAAGTTATGTATTTATAGGCATTAAGTGATATGAAAATTTTTATTTAATTTTCCTTATCTCGACACTCACTGGCAATGTCTGCACTCCATCCAGGAGTTGTCGCATGATTAACATTTCTTCGTATCCTTTTCTCAGTATTCTCCTAAGACACTTATTTTGGAACACATCGTTTACTCGATCGTCGCCTTTGTTCATTTTCCAAGTCTTGAACCCATACAGCAGTAACAGCACCGCAAGTGTCTTGTATATTCGTATCTTTGCTCCTTGTCTAATTTTATGCGAACTATACATTTGTCTTAACCTCACGAATACAACTCTCGCTTTAGCTAAGCAGTTTTTCAAGTCAAACATTCCCCACCTTCTTTCGGCACTGTTGCCCTGAGAGATACGAAGCTTTCAACGTCCTCAACATCATCCCTGTTAATGGGGATGCTCCCTTGCTGTCTGGCGTTAATCCTCATCACTTTGGCTTTTGCAACGTTGATTTTCAGTCCTACCCTCTTAGCTTCCTCGTTTAGTCCACCGATCTTTTACTGCATGACGTTCTTTGTTGACGTTATAAGGCGATACCGTCGGCAAAATCTAGGTCGTCTAGCTTCGTCATAAACTTCCAACATATTCCTAGCTCTCCGTTTACTGTTTTCTGAATAACCCAATCTATCACATACAGGAATAAGAAGGCAGAAATTTTACATCCTTGATTTACCCCCTTCATAATGTCAACTATTTTCCTGGCACTCCATATGTTGCGATAGTTTTCCATAGACTCTCCATCTAAACTGAATCAAATGTTTCTTCGAAGACAATAAATTTAGACACAGCATTGCCTAGCATTCATTTGCTTGATCTGTGATGTTTCTCAAAATAAAGATTTGTTCAGCTGTCCCTCTACGTTTGTAAAATCCTGCTCGCTACTTGTGTATATTGCTGTCACCACCTCTCCTTATCCATTCAATACCTGCATTTTCTCTTTTGGTGCCTTGTTCATCGAGCATTTGATAGTTGTGAGGACTGGGTGCTGGTCACTTCCTATGTCAGCTTATCTGACAACCCCAGTGTCCTCTACTGAGTTCCCAATCTTCATGTTTATAAGTGTGAGATCTATTTGGTTCCTGATTGTCCCATCCGGTGATACTCATGCTGCCTTGTGTATGTTGTCAGAAATCACCCAAACTTCCTTTCTTGAGAGAATCCTCTGGGACTTTCTAGTTGTTTCTAATGCATGCAATTTTAAGTAAATTTAGCTTTAGGAATAGGTTAGTTAATGGTAATGTAAAGAGTCATTATTTAATCAAGCCTTATTCAAAAGGAAATAACGTAATGATGCACTTCAACTATATATGACGTGAACACATTATTCAGCAGAATTTGTTTTGCAATAAATTTGGAAGCATCACCATTATTCTAAGAAATTTTATCCGTTTCGAAAATTCAAAATCTAGAAAATTCTACCAAGGCAAGATAAATGTATAAATATGTATCTGAACTCTTGTAATTTCACTTGGTCTTACAAGTGTGATAGATACTTATTCACTTGAGACTTTGTCATATGGAAATTGTATCACATCGTGACTTAATAAAGCAATCGAGATTTCAATAGAGAAATCATTGAGTTTCTTAAGTGTGTCAGAGAGAATTTTCTTGACCACAGGAAATTTGATTAGAATTTTCCCCACAATGTTCTTGTGTGGGAATATTGTTCACTAACTCGTTGTGGTTACACATGTCGCGGTGTCTTTGGCCATTGTTGTTCGTCGTTTCTACTCAGTGCTTTTCCATTACACTTTCGTAATTCTCGTTCCTGTTCCCAACCTTTAGGTTCATATCTCCAATTACTGTAAGCATATCAAGTCTGTGGACACTGTCTAGCACCTATTGCACCTTTTTGTAGAACTCCTCCTCAGTCTGTCCCTCGGTGCTTTCAGTGGGAGCATTCATGTGCATGACAGTCAGCTCTATGTACTTAGAGTAAAATCATGCTAATTATTGTTTCCAAACAGGTGTCCAGTCAATCAGTGCATTTCTTCCTTCACTTGACATCATGATGCCATTCTGTCCCTGTGCGGATCGTCATCTCTGCCGGGGATACTCTCGCCTCCTACCAGTTGGATCTTGCCTTGCCTTGCCACGATGTCAGTTCTCTACTGCACATTACTCTTACAACTTGTGCCATGTTACCACTTTGGTATCATGTCCTGACATTCCAGTTCCCTATTCTTATTCGGTGTTTTGAGTGCACTAGTGGATTGATCGGCCCAAGGGGTTTCTCTTAGTTTCCCCTAAAAAGAAAGTTGGGGCCAGCAAGATTTGTCAAGTCTAAGCCAATCGGGGTCTTGCCACCAAAGAGCAGAGGAAACTAACTCTTCAACAGTAATTTCCTGAGATTGAAGATCTGCTGGATAAGAAGTACCTTGTCAATGGTGCCAAATTGATGTAGATGTAAGTTGGTATATTTCACCCACCCTATGTTGTACAAAGGGTTTTCAAGAAGCAGCGTCTTTTAATCCAGCATAAAATGCTCATGGAATCCGTCCAACAATTAAGGTCATTTCCGGAAAACTTTGCAATGGTGTTTAAACATTGGATAATTGTCTAAAACCAATGACAGCACCAATAAGCTCCAAACGTGGTATAGTTTGAGCATGCAGGGCAAAAACATGAAATCTGGTAGCTATAAGTGACACAAAAATACCATTGCCAAAGGCCATACATAAATTCATGCAAGCACAGTATGCAAGTAAACTAGCATCATAATAGGCATGCAAAGCTAGACTACTGCATTGTCCCAATCGGAACAATGTACTAGTGTGTGTTATACATGCAGTAAGGTACTTTCAAAGACTCCAGCACAAAACTATTGCTACGAAACGTATTCCAAATTGAGCAGAGTTGTGTAGGTAAGGGGAGGCTCAGTCAAGCCTAGCCTTACATATATCCTTGTAAAGAATCTTTGCCACGACAATGCATGGAGATACTAACCCAAGTGGGTCAACAATACTGGCAGTGAGGCGAAGGATGGTTTGCTTACTAGGAACAAATGGTGTAATTTTCGGTGTAATTTAAGATGTGGTAAAGGTGTCAGTGGAACACTACAAGGAATGCCAAGAACACTTATAGGCTCGCCATCTCGTATGGTAGATTCAGAGTTCTGAAATTACGTGTTAACCTCAGAATGGTTTGAGTGCCATTTGCGTTGTTCATGCTAGCAGCATGCATTAATATTTCTGGACTCGTAATAAAGTTCAATAGCTTTGCTAGGGAAACTGCATCTAGTCACCAAGTTATCAACATAAAATGAAGCCAAGAGCATCTTAATGATTTGAGGATACTTTAAAGCATAAGTAAAAAGCAACTGGTTGCTAGTCCAAATATGACATGACAAAAATGATGCACAACTCCCTCCTGCGTGTCTTGATCAATCCACAAAAAATGAGTGGCATCCCAAACAGATTGGGTAAGGGCAATTTGCAATGATGTAATATATGGACCAGATTCTTAATAAATGAAGGCCCTGGGGACAAACAAACATTCAGTGACAGATTTGACTCAGATAATTTTGTAAATCCATCATAGACAATTCTGACCTTGGTAGTAGTAGAAGTGTCTTTGACTACAGGTCGACGTGGAAAGTATTGCACTACTCCTTGAGAGGAGGAAGGGTTCTCAACACGTTCAATGATCCCTTTTTTCAAGTCTTCATCAATAATCAAATGATAATCCTTCAATAATACAGGGTTTCTGTGTAATTGCCAAAGGAGGTAAGTAAACGTTTATGACACATGGCTTTATTGTCAAGTAAGGAAGAGTACATATTTAGCTTCGATGGTAATTCGACAACATAATGCAACTCCCGATGGACACATTAGAAACTTGTTTCAAAAAAAATCCAGCACATGTGACTGATCAGTGTCTGAGTTGATTCCAGTGGTCTCAGTTTCCCAAAAAGCAGCAACTTGCTCATCAAGCGAGGATTGAGGTGAAACAAGAGGAATAATTGGGCGCAATCAAACATTCACTGAAATGGATATAGGTACGTGAGGGTTTGGGCTGGTGGAACCCAAAAACATAAAGCCAAGCTTAGAATTCATAGCTATTGGACCTGTCACTCCTCTAACAACATCACCAGACAAAATATCCCAATATTGGTCACGGCTAAGTAAAATACCAATAAGGTGACAACCAAACGAAATGATCTCAAGATCTGCTAAATTCTCTTGTTGTATCACGTGTGGGCTTAGAGGTGAAGAGGCATATGCCTAAGCAGTTTCTAATAATTTGCTATAACGGATTTAGTGCTGGGTGCCTGTAAAACGTGTTGTGGGTGCTGGTAACCACCCATATTTTCTTGCTCACCGGCCTGCGTCTGAGTGGGGTAAGGAGCCCCTGACTCTGCTGCAAGTGCCAAACTGCTCCCACCAACACCTGCAGACAGCACACTGTTGTTTTCCCCTAGTAACATAAAATGCACAAGTGCTCTGGATGACTGACTATTTCCAGATTTCTGAAATATACTATGACATATGATGTGGACCATTACATAATTTACACTTGCACCTTCAGCTACAGTTACTGCTAGTATGACCAGCCTTTAGACATCTGAAACACAGACAACTCTGCTTAATAAAGTTAACACGTGCTTTGACTAAAGAAAAGGTAATACACTTAGAGGAGTTATGACGATGCTTACATAAAACAAGACATCTTACAAAAATTGTTCACAATGTTGTTAGCAACTAAAGCCTCAATGCGGCACTTAAGCATGTTGAAACCCGATTTGTATGGGCTCAATCTGTAGGCTCTATTTTATGTAATAAAACAATTACCAAAATTTTTAGGGGATAAAATTTGGGACACATTTTTGGTATTCCGGACAAATTAGTGTTTGGACAAAAAGTCGAAAAGTCTTTTAAATCTCGAAATGAAAGCCAATGCAAGTTGTTGATTTATTGCAATTGACCACACTCTAGAACCCGATCCCCTTTCGAGATCACCCTCATATTTTTATTTAGTCTCTTGCGTATATTTGCTTCTGTTTTTAACACATTTAAAATCTTCAAAGGGGTCTTATGGCTCAAGTTCAAGGTCAAGACCATCATCAATTTTGAATCTCTTTCGTATCACCAGCATTGAGCATGTAATCCTACAAGCCATTGAGCTTGCGTTTGTTTCATCATTGACAGCTTTAGGGGGACTTTTTACGTCATAAATGCTTCTTCCTCTTTCCATTCAAGACAATATTCTTTGAAAACTACTCTTCGAATTTCGGCTTCAAAACTCTTTACCGAGGCCATTCACTGTGATGTCTAAGGTCTGGAACTGACATTTCAGGTTTGCTGGCAAGTAAAATCTTTTGGCAGGCATCTTTCAGTTTTGCTCTCATAGATTAAAGAATCGGCAAAACGTTACAAGACATAATGACCATGAAAGTTACTGCGATCTGCTTTTTCTTGCTCTTGTCAACTAATGTTACACTGGAAGCGCCTCTTTCCTGGAGAGTATGATTTGAAACACAAACATATGGCAGAGATTTCTGATCAAAACTTAGTATCAAGTCATCGGGTACTTGGTATCTTGCTTGGGAGGCTTTGATTCTCCACTGGAAATCGAGCTTTGGGCTGACCCTCGGCTCCCTGTGAGCGACGTAAATTGGTTGATTTGAGCTACAATGATCCCATTTGCTTTTCCAATTTGTCTGATGGTGGCATCTTAACAATTTCATCATCCAATGCTTGCAACTTCCCCAACATGGTTTTCAAAATGTACAGGGTCTTCTGTCGATTTTCTTCAGGTGCCAACTCTAATGCATGAATTTTCCGAGTTGCAACACTTACAATTGCAACACCTACAATTTCGGGAATGTTTACCGAAAGTTAGCATGTCCGTTACTGCCACGTGTCTATGGAAGTCAAGAACGTGTCTATGCCCTACACACAGATAGTCGTCACACTGCATATGTGACTCAAATATAGTGTAGTCTGTAGTATAGCATTCAGTAATGGAATTTTTTAAAGCTTTAACTGCCATCGGATATAAGCTGTGCAACTACAGCTATAAGATTTCTGTGGTCTGCAGAATTTAGTGCCTAGCCATGCTACACGAAGGAGGACAACACTTGGGGCTAAAACTGTATCAGAATGGAGTTCCCTTGTAGATCCATATCTACATCTTCATCTTCATCTACATCTACATCTACATCTTCATCTTCATCTTCATCTACATCTACATCTACATCTACATCTACATCTTCATCTTCATCTACATCTACATCTACATCTTCATCTTCATCTACATCTACACATACATCATATCTACATCTATATCTCTATATATCTATATCTTTATCTCTATAATAGATAGATAGATAGATAGATAGATAGATAGATAGATAGATAGATAGATAGATAGATAGATAGATAGACAGACAGACAGACAGACAGACAGACAGACAGACGCATTCGGTAAGCAAATGCTTCTTGCAATAATGGACGTACTGATAAACGTTATTGAAGGAGGAAAAGAGGAAAGAGGAAATAAGCATATCTTCGTAAAGCCATTGACTTTGAAAATGTCGTAAAAATATTTGTTTAAATGTAAGTGTAATTCCTAATCTTTTTAAGGATAATGTGCTGTAATTTGGAGAATAAGGCAAGTGCAATCCTTTCCACCTGTGTAACTCAAGAAAACAAAAGCAATAACTATTGTTAAAAGTTCAGAAGGACAACTAGAATTATTAACGAGATCAGGTATTACTACCTTTACGAAGCATGCATTACTTGTAAACAAAGCACATACAATCAGCAATAAGAACACCCACTTTTGATTGTGATGGCAAATCTTATGAAACTGCACATGTTGGTAGTATTAAGTAGCATGTGATAACAAGACTACGCTTAAAGAGAACCATGCACACAACCATTGCTAGATGTAGAAATAAAGCAAATGCAAGATTTCTATTTGTGTCAGGGAAACGGATTTATTATCGTTACTCTTTGGTAAACAGTAATACATGCAGCAATAACTACATGCAGTAGTGACTCAAATATAAACATTTCCATTTAAAGCAATAAGGCAACAGCACTTACCAGTACATGTTGGAATGAGTCATATGTAACTATAAGATATTGTAAGAGTGCAAAAGATGCAACTCTAGTTTTGGAAGTGACTCAAAATAAAGCAAACATTTGTAGTAAGAAATAATGCAAGTAAATGACTTTCCTTTCTTATAAATTATTTTTATCCGCTTTAGATGGACAGTTTCAACTACGGACTCATTATTGAAGATATGGAAATGATGGGACAAGTGCATATTACGCCACATGTAGATATGAAGCAAGTGGATATGCTGTTACTAACAGTGGGGAAAGAACATGCTGGTACGTTTTGCCTACATATTTTGTTTTATATGACATAAGCTTCCTCGTATTAGGAATATAAACCATGCTCTCATAGTTACGATATCTAGGAGAGACGCAAGTGTCAAACGCAAAGACCGCCTTTCCTATTATCAAGTATGCAAGCAAGATAAAGTTTTCAAAAGACAACAGAGCAGGTGTATCTTCCAAAAAGATTAAATTAGAAATATAATTATTACAGTAGTTTTATGCATCCACGTGTACTATGCTAAAGAGACAGAGGCAAAGTAATGAGCAAAGTTTATCCCATATAGAAATAAAACATATAGGACAGTAAAATGTAACTTTGACTGTCACTACCTAACTCGTCACCGAGAATAGCTGATTTCCTATTTAGCTAAAGCAAACGTAGGAGAAATTAATCTTTTCACGAGACATGGCTTAACAATTGCAGGGAGATATAAAATGCCAGAAAACAGGTCAAGGAAGCATTTATACAAAGGAATTAAAAGTCTCGAGCAGCTGAAAATAGAACGAAAAAAAACGCAGTTACAAGTTTTCTACATAAAAAGCACTTACCGTAATGCTTCCATTAAACGCCCCCTTCTTCTAAACGCCCTCCTCGAATAAAGCCCCCTATTTTAATTTTTTAAAAAATAAACTCCCCCCTCTATTAAACGCCTCCCGAACAGACGCTCCCTTGCAGAGTACATGCAGTACAACAGTAATTAACAATATACTACCATGCTTCTCTAGCTTTATTTCGTGAAATAAAAAGGAAATTTACGATATACGTCCCTCTTTCTAAATCTCAACCTTACAATGGGAAATTTCGCCTTTCTTTTCAAAAGTTCCGGCTCTAAAACGTCCGAGTAGCGTTTGGTGTGCATAGTAAAAATTTGAAAATCGCCTTGAAAATTTGCGACATTGCGCTAAAATCATACTTAAAACCTTTTTTCGTCTGACACTCCTTAGAGCATGAAACGTCAGAAAAGAAAGTATATGTATATGACAACTTATTTATACGAAACAAGTAGCAAAACTAGCCAATCATAAACAAGAAAGGAATCAAAGAAAGAGAAAATAAAGAAACAAAACATTATTGAAAGAGTCCTAGTGAAAAAACGAACTCTTTCTGCCTACAGA
>JANTCA010061855.1:0-16539 GCA_024741275.1 Chironex yamaguchii
ACTATGCTATGCTATGCTATGCTATACTATGCTATGCTATGCTATGCTATGCTATTCTATACTATGCTATGCTATGCTATAACATAGTAATGAACAGTATACTTTATACAGTGTTGTGTAGTATGGCATAGTTTTGGTACGGCATGGTATAGCTCAGTGTAGTAAATTATCATATTGTATTATACATTAAAGTATATTCTAGTACATTAAGGTAAGTACAGTACTGTATACTAGACTGCAGCATTCCATGTTTTAGTAAAGTAAAACAGAATACCATTGTGGATTATAGAATAGGAAGGTAAAGCATTGTAAAGAGAATAGTATTATGTAGGATAGTACGTTTACAGTAACTCGTTTACAGTCTTTAAAGGACGAAAAGTTTACTGATACCAAAGCAGATATCGAAATGTACAAAGGATGTATAGAATGTAAGAAATAGCATGGAAAAATATTAAACAGCAATGGCAGTTAACCTATTGACTTCGGAAGAAAAGGCAAGCAAACGGTCTTCACTACCTATACAGGATCGTTGTACAATGTTTGGATAAGGGCGCGATTTCTATGTTTGCTTACTTGCTATGATACGTACTTTTATATTGAAAAATACTCAAAATGACACCAAGCTTAACGGGAAGTGTGCTCCTCTGTATTATATTGAAAGAAAACTGCAAAAGGTAAACAAATTCATGAGAGATTTGTAATGCTACTTCAGTTTGATATTGACACTAAAATGAACAGCGCATGTGTAAACAGTGGCCAAGAAAGTTATTGGCGCAAGATATTAGATGTTAGGTGTAAAAATATGCGTTTTGACTGATTACATCAATTATTAATAATCATCCAGTTTGATCCGAGAAAACTTCATTTGAGATGCAATCTGTTTCATGTCACGACTAATCGATCTATGTTTTAAAAATCTTCCTCGATTTTTTTATTAAATTAAGAACCACTAATGAAACAATAGTAAGCGTGTTAATATTTTTAAAATTCTGTTTACGCGGAAAGTTCTTCTTTTGACATTAATGTTCATGCAATTGGCCAAAATACTCCAAGATTGGGCGTGACTATACGGTGTGTATGAGCTGTTAAATAATATTTGCAAGGAATCAAAGAGCTTAAGGTAAATTTTATCTGTTTATCAGACTGCTTTGTCTAACTGGGTTTGTTGTTTGGAAAATGAGACACTGAAATACCACCACTGTTTTCAAAGCTATCCTGTAAGTTGGATTAATATGAATGTATTTCAGACATTACGTCGTTTGTTGAAATGAGAGGACTAATTAAGCTTTACAGCAAAGCAGAAAAAGTGTTTATTTCTCTGGAGTCAAGCGGACTTAAAACGTAAAATCTATTAGCATAAATGAGTATTACGAGGGAATTAGCACGTAGTTGAGTGGTGATACATAAGTTAAAATCATGATAAGATCAGAACATCTGACTTTTAATTTTCGAATGAGTGAAATTTGCCGTTAACGTCAAGGAATTCCTTATGAGTCCACAGTCCATTTAAAGAGATTTCGTATTCTGTTGAGAGTTGAAGCAAATTTCTTAACGGCTGGACAGTTGGCAATGCTAAACGAATGACCTTCAACAACATTCACTGAGAATTATTTTCTTTTCAGTTAGCGTACTTTTTCAAGTAACAGGTAATACGTACAGTTGAAATACGTACTTCCTGTTGATATCTGCAACCTCTGTATTTAACACATGATATTCTTGCTATATGAAAGCAAACTTGTTTAACCTTATTCTATGTTTACAAGCATGCCCTTTTATGACACCTTTTTTCTTGGACAAACAGAGTAACATATAAACATTCCCACCTGATTACTAGCATACCTAATGGTTTTTACAATTTTTGGTAAGTAATAGTTCTCCAATGACCTGGGAGCCTAAAACGTTTTTCACGTAGCTTTCCTTGGGGGTCTGGGAGCATGCTTTTAGAAAATGTTGGTGACCTCACATTGTTGGAGCTACTTTACAAGATAATGCTTAAGAGTCTAATCAAAAGATATCTGAATGCAAATGCTCTCTTTTGCTAAGTGATTGAGGATATATACTTTCACATTTTCGAACAGCACACTGGCAGTTATAGCGACAGCAAAATACTGTATTTAGGCTGCTTTATGCATTTTCTCTTAACATTTCTCATTTTGTAATACGGAAAACTGAAGCAGTGATACAATACAGATATGTAAAATTCTTCTGTAAGCCTTGCTGGAAAACACTTGCTATATTTATTGAATGTATAAAGCTCTAAGTATTTCGAGATGGGTTTAAAAGTTACCAGTTCTTGTGTTCATTGTATCGACTTTTTATTCGGCCACATCTTCATTAGGCCTAGTTGTTACGTGCATCCTTGAAACAATCCGTGTTCATATTTAACCAAAAATGCTCAACAGAAAGGCAATTTTAGGCCCCAAAAGTACGAAAACAATTATAAAACTTTTAATACTAAGTAATGATTCTGATTTCTTATAAAAACACGTTTGTTTACAAAAGAACACGTTTATTGAACTTACACTAAGCAAATGATGATTTTAGCAATGTTTTGATACATCTAGCCGCTGAAAATCAATTTAATAACTTATTCTTCGATATCTCTAACAATTGAAAACCGGTTCAGTTTTGGGACCTCTCTGTAAAATCTCTACAAAAGCGAACAATCTTCTCTACTTAGCTCTTTAACTATCGGAAGCTATGTTGCTAAGAGATCGACTTGAATGTCCTATGAGTAGGTATGGTATTGATACGTCAACTCTAACATATTGGCTGATGTAACTGTTTGACTATTTCGATACTTGAAAAGTTCTAATCAGCTATTGTCAACTGCGTGCATAGTAGGACATGAGATCTCTAAGAAAGGACATTTTTATTTTATCGCTCTAAAGCACAGACATTAAGCTATTCATTTGAGGAGTCTATCTTGTTTAAACCTGCTTGCAACACTAGTAGATTCATCGCCACTTTCTCTGGTTCAAACTCACCAAGAAAGATTTCTGCCTTTTATTGTTTATGTCGATCTAGATTCTAAGCCATACTTTCTGATGTTAATTTGACTTTTGTTATCAGTATGTACTTTTTACTACGTAAATTATGTAGCAAGCGATGGGTATTAGTTTGCGGGTTTAAATATAGAAGCGTATAAATCATGAGAGATAGGTTCGAATCTCTGTGGTAGCAACCATAATTACTTCTGTTCATTTCACAAGACCACCCTGTCTTCTATCTTGAAATATTGCAAACGCCGATACATGGATACCTTGTAGCTACAAACATGTACGCCTTGTAAGCATATACACAAGGATACATACATCACATGACACTCGTAAGCATATGCACTAAGAGACAGACAGCACGTGCCACTTGTAAGCGTATGCACCAAGAGACAGGCATCACATACCACTGGTAAGTATATACAATAATAGACAGACACTGAATAACTTGAGTGGACGATCGATGTTGAGTGACTGTTGTTTTATTGCAAAGCATCTTCTGAACTGCAATCGATAGTCGCTGATGGTGAAGTGAAGCCCAGCTCCCAATAGTGTAAAGACCATTTTTTTCACACCTCTCCACGACTGCTGTTTATAATAATGACATTTAGGGAATGTTTGCAGGCCCGCGGTCTTCTCTGGAGCTGTGAGGAGAAAGAGCCCACCATTCTTTTTCCTGGAGTGTCGTCTTTAAGCGTGCTAGAGCCGTTTTCCTGGGATCGGCACCAGGAGCCAGCAAAGCATGAACGACTGTTCCAGAGCCCCCTTGAATGACTAGTAGTCTCTTGACCTGTCCTATATACCTTTCAGCTCAGAGTAAAAGTCATCCGGTTTGCACTTGTAAGGTACACGTTTGAATCTCTCGCAGGCACAATCATAAGTGTGTTAGCTTAGTTGACATGCTGCATCCCTAAAGAATGGGGATCCTGGAACAGTTTTTGTGACTAAGTGGCCAAAAGTACTCTTACCAATTTTATTGCGTACTGGTGCAAATCTCATAAACATATCATTTGTGAACGTGGAATACCCATCCCTGCATTCCCCCAGGTACGACGCTAACTCCGGCAGCATTGTCACTGTTTAGAATTAGATGTGAACGAAGATTCTACTTTTAGTTAGGGTTCTGTCCCGCGTTATAACTATTTTTAGAATGCCGTATACTTTGAGCTAATACTTATAGTGGACGTTATTAACTTGATTAGATCGATCATGTGCGAGACAGTGTGCCTTTATGTGTGGTTAAACCAATCAGGTGCTTCACAATATGTCTTTATAGATCATTTAACCAATTAAATGTGTCACAGTGAATTACGCAGAGACCTGTAGATAGAATAAGAATTACGTCTTTTGGAATACAGCATATCTCGAATTTTATGTTCTCGCCTGTCATTTGGCTAAGTACGAAATTTTTAACAACATCTTTTAGCCATATACACATTGGCAAATTGGTGAAAGCGAGAGAAGTTTGGTCACAGCAAGAAGAGAAAAAGTTGACAAGCTTCTAAAAAGAACTAGAATCTTAAGTCGCCCCGATTGTTGTTTATGGCACTTCCAACATGACATAGAAGGTTATAGATTTATAAATCTACTCCTTAAAACGCACAGCAACATAGTTCTTTTGAAAGGACTCAATTCAACTGCTTTCATCTACTAGCTCACAACTCTAATTATACGCCATTAGGAAAAACTCTCTCAGCTTGAAAAGTGTTCTGTGACTTCTAGTTTATACTTTATTTAACTATCGTTGACAGTTTTGGCGCTACTATTAACAAAATCATCTGTTAGGGATCAGTTAGATAATATTTATCATTCAGTTGAAGGAAAGGAAATGGGTCCTATGTTTAGTATGCATACAGTGTTCTGTATTGGAATGTTTCAGACAAAAGTGGGTGGCGTAGCTATAACTTACATTTGTAATCGCATATTTTAATGTCCAGTCAAATATATTTTTAAGAGGGATAACATTAACTATCTCATTTGTAATCAAAATTTGCAAAGATTTTTTTATGTACGTGCTAACTTTACGAGAGAAAAATGACTTAAAAGCAGGTGTTAGTCAGGTGTTAGTTCAGTTTAGCTTCGTGCGCCGTAGTCCGTTGGACAGTAGGCATCTCTACTGATGGCTGCTCTGCGAGCAGTAGTCAAGGGTCCTCTCCATTTCCTGATGATGTCAATCCACTCTGTTCTCCTTCTTCTTCGTCTGCCTTTCACTCCCAATTCACCTTCTATCGTGGTCAGGACCAGTCCTTCTGTTCCAATGTCCGTTCTTTTGGATCTCGAATCTTGTCATTGTCTCGAGCATGCTTTCTGATTCTGGCACATATTTTGTTCTCCACTCTTTCGTCTCTCCATCACACCAGCTGACTCGTAGGACTCGCCTCCAGAACCACATCTCAAACATTTCAATATAATCTATTGTAAGTAAAAGTAGGCTAGACATTCTAGTTGTGTAAAGTAAAAGCCTCGTGTTTCTTTATTACTTATGTCACACAAAGCCAGGATGTGATTTAAGGCAAACTTACTTGTTACTGCTAGTGAATAGTAATGTTGGTTAAATGGACTAGTGATTGTAATATTAATTGGTAGGCTAGTAAAATTATTACAAGATCAAAACCTGTTTATGAGCTTAAGAATTGCAAAAATTCATTATCAAAACCTATAAAAATTGAATTATTCATTTCCGACAAAAATCAAATGCTAAATCTAACACAAGAAACGACAGGCATTTTTCGTAATATACTATTTTTAATCTAACATAGAATCTGTAGTGTCCTATGATGACGAATGGCGCTATTATATTTGCACTATTATAATCCTTCAACAGCAGCTTGTAAGAATAGGTTTTTTCAAGAAACATTATTCTTGAAATTGGTGTATATTCAATAGAAACAATTTACATCAACAAGTTAATTGCTTCTGTGTTAGAATATGTTACTACTTTTTTTCGTGTTTTCATTTGATGAATACAAAATAAGAAAATGAATAAGTTGTTACTACACCTCATTACAAGAAAGACATACTTCATTAATCTCTTTTTCAGTCACTTGAGTGACGCTCATTAGCTCTCCTCATTCTGTTCCTAGAAGGCATAAGACAATGTTCGTTTTTACAAAGCTGTATCTATATTTTGATGATAAAATTTATGTTCCTATGCAGATTTTTAGCATGTCTCTTTGCTACAGCAGAATGCATATAACACCCGAGGTCAATTATGAAAGTTCGTTCTTGTTTTTCAGTCACTGATCAAGGTATCAAGGTATTTTGTGCAAAATAATAGTAATTTCCTATTTACTGTATTCCAAATCTCCAGTACAAATGTTGACTTTTCGCAGGTGAAGGAAACTCATATGACCAATAAAAGTAGTTTCGATGTCGATTTTACCACAGAAAATGCAATTGTACATGATATTACTCTAATTTGTTTTTATCTGATTTAAAAGTATATATATATATATTGAGTTGATGAAAAATTGTAATTTCAGGCCAACAGTGATTCAACGTGGTGACGTAGGTGAGCAGTATTTTTCCCTATTAAATTTGAACTTTACAGAACATACTTATTGTACAATTCAATAGTTCTACTGTTCGTAATACATTTTTAGCTTTTCTTGTCGTTGTTCAAGAAGATAGATATTTCTTAGGCTTACATGTAATAATAAACGACCCAAGTTGAGCTTTGAAGTTAAACTTTGTTAATAACTCTTGTTGTAAACTGAAACTGCTTTCACCATCGTCGCCAAACGTTTACGCAACGGTTAGTTTAAATGTTTGAATTCATAAAACACTCGTCTGGATATTCGGCATAACCATACTTGCCAACATTAATTATAACAATGCTCTCTTCGCTTGTTAAATTTTCTAAAGCCTTTAGAGTTATAAAGCATCACCAAAGCCCGTTTCAAATTTGACTTACAACTGAGAAGCGAAATATTTTGAAACCACGTCAAATGGTCTTTCTTTCACAAAGTTTGCCATGATCAACTGGGAAGAGTAAAAGTGTTGCCATATGTCGACTGAGCATAGAGGATAATAATTGGATGTCTTTCGTTTAGTGACTTTGTATAGAGTAACGAAGCACTGTTATTACTGTCCTGTTTAAATGTAGATCTACACATAGTGCGATTACGAATTTCCGTCCAGACCACACCTATCTGTGGTAGGCTGAAGTTGGTAAAAGTAGAAGGTGGCATTTGCTTCATCTTTAACATTAAGACAATGATTATCTTGCTGATTATTATTATGATGATTTTGAGAATATTAATAAGATTTGAGATGGTAATAAACCTTGCGAGGAAGGAATAACGGGGAGAAAAGGCCGTTATAAGATTATGGAGATCGCCGTAGTGGCCTTGGTGATGATAATGGGATGAATTGAACGTTTGCAATAACGATGAAATAGTTTGATGAAAATGGAGAGTTAAAACTGATACTTTTAAAGTTGATGTTTTACTGACGATAATGGGTATGGTTATAATGATTACCATATTGACGACAAATAATGCAAATTATGATGATTGCGGGTCATTTTAGTGATGATTATGAAGATTGCAATAAATACTAGACTATGACTAAGCATTTCGTACTGTGATGATTATGATGGTAACAATAGCCACAAAATGATGATAACGGTAATGATAATAATACTGATGATGAAGTTGTCTGATGGTCATGATGATCACGTTGACACATGCTATTGATGATAAAAACTTCGATGATGATAATGATCATAATGATGACGAAGATGACATGATAATGATGATGCTCTGTATCTCTTCAATATGGGATAAAAATCGACCCAGGCCCTCATGACGACGATAACAATTGCAACGATGACAATTAATACGATTCAAAAGATAGTGATGACAGTAACAACATTTATGTAGAGAGAATCAAGATAATGACAATAACAGTAACGACGGTGATAAGAATGCTAATGACAGTTACAACAATGATGATCACTTTATTTCCAAATCTGTTTATAAATATCAACGTCATCATCATTCTAGTCATTAGTATTATCATGATTACTATCATTGGTACAAGACGGGAAGAAAAAGAAAGTTAAAGAAGAAGGAAAACAGTATAAGAGACCAATCAAGGGAGGCACAGGTGAGATATGCAGTAGCAAAGAAAGTGAGTGGAAAAGCCTTTGCTGAATTAATTCTGCATAAACATCAATGCTATTGTTTTCAATGTCAAATATTCTTAGTAAAGATCTAGAGAAACTGTATATTATCCAAATGTGGACGACAAAAAAATTAGCATATTTTGAACAAAAAATAAATTTACTTTTGTGAAAGAATAAGAAAATTAAAGGCATAGAAACAGTCTGAACAAACTTTTAAAACAGGTTTGTAGTATATAGCTTGAGTGTCACTAATTTCAATGAAGTTAACAAAAAATAACTATTGATTTTAGTATGATAAAACATTTTATCACAACATTTCATCACAACATTTCATCACAACATTTCATCACAACATTTTATGACAACATTTCATCACAACATTTCATCACAACATTTCATCACAACATTTCATCACAACATTTCATCACAACATTTCATCACAATATTTCATCACAACATTTCATCACAACATTTCATCACAACATTTCAAGACAACATTTCATCACAACATTTCATCACAACAGTTAATCACAACATTTCATCACAACATTTCATCACAACATTTCAAGACAACATTTCTTCACAAACCAGACCAAAAGGCACTTGAGACAGAACAGGATTCAAGTAGTATGCTGAACACCTTGTTGCAAATCAAATCTTATTTTTGCCTCAGCATACACGACAGTTATCATGAATTATGTTGAATGTTATCATCAGAAACATGATTGCTTTAATAATACCAATATCAAGGCAAAGGACTAAAATAATGAACTTTGAAAACACTGAACCGCATTCTATTTCTTCATGGTGATAATCTCCCGTATACAGTTCATTTCAAGCACATGGGTGCATTGCTATTCACTCCAGGGTTTAATTAAGAATTAAGCGACTCAAATTCTTTACGTCATTGATACGTGAGGTCGTAACTTCGTCAACATTTGCTCAAATCCAATTCTATTTATCGCTACTATCGGAGTTGGTTTTCCTATAAAAACCACAACTTAATGAATCCAAAAATAAAACGATACCAAATTGTGTGTTAGAAGACAGAGGATCGGCCACTAGCTAACGTCATTCTACTTCTTAAGTCTGGAAGGCTAAGATATGCTTTGCTCATTATTGTGATAGGTAAGCAAAACTTCTTCATGTCCAATAATTCTTTCAAGCGACTTTGCTTACTCTTTAAATCATTAATCATATTGTTATTACAAACTATGATACTGATTGCTTTCTTAAAATTTTTCGCATTCTTATCAGTGTTTTTGTAGTTAATCTTTATGCAAATATTGAATCGTCTCCCTTTTTGGTACAAAGCTTTAACTAATGTACCCATCAAGAGTGCAAATATTTCTATGTGAGAGGATACTGCTGTTGCGTATTATGCAGGTTTTGATCTTTGTTATTGTGGGTGATATGTAAACAAAAGCAGAATTGAAATTAATTTGCAACAAGGTCGACATGATAAATCAAAGTAAAATAAATTTACAACAACGTCGAATATAGTAAAGCAGTCTAGACTGATTGACTGATTGATTAAGTTGACAAGGTTGAGCTGTGGCTTGATTGACTAAATAGGGTGGCATGTTGAATGACTTACATTAATATTAGATTGACTGACTAACTGAAAAATTCCTAACTAATCACTTGATAATGTAAGTTGTTTTATAGCCTGCTGACTTGATTCACATATGAATCGATTTATTTATTCAACTGCTTGCTTTAACTGATTAGATTAGGTGATCAATCGAATAACGAATTTATTGGCCTACCAATTAATTGATAAATCAAGTTGGGTTATGGCCTTACTAGTGGATAGAAATATTTATTAGTTCGATGATTGTTATATTAGTTAGTTAGTTGATTAATTGATAGATATATTAGATAAAGTTACATTACTTGGCCATCCTCGAAATTAAAGCAAAACAATCAGAGCAATTTTTTTCTGACAAATTCATGAACATTACTAATCTTCTAAAATCAGGAAAATTGGGAATATTTAAGGTTTAACACTATGGAAATTTTCAAATAAAGTTCATTTTGTTGTTTTGTCACCTTAGTTATGCGACAAAGTGATCAATAACAAAGCATGTTGTAAACTTGACAATGTATTCCCATTTTGACATAAGTCATACCCCGGAATATAAAATACCACTTCAAATTCCATATTGATTAATTAGAATGAGTTAGTAATATATGATAAAGCAGTGTATATCCTGGTAATGTTAAGAACGCACTGTTTGGTATCGGCTAGAATAACTAGTTTTCAGGTTTTTGTTGTCATTTCACAATCTTTCAATGGGGTTTTAAATAGGCAAAGTTTAATGAAAACAAAGGATTAGCGACTACATTTTGTTACCAGTATATGTGATGTAATATCTGATTTTTGATTTCGTTTCCATGACTCTCGTAGTACAATAGGCAAGCAGTTTTATTAAACCAGGATAGTGTAAGATGTGACAGAGAGAACTTTAATTGATCAAAGTAAACCTTTAGTCAAACTTGTAAATTAGAAAAGACGACTTATGGAAGGACACAGAATAGAATACGAGTATGATGTAGAACACGAAAGAATAGGAATTGAACCCAAGTTGATTTATATAGAGAACATATAAACATAGGAATAATCTGATGATTTAATAAATATAATAAATCTTCAAGCAACCTCACCACCTTGACTTTCGATGACTTTGGAAACTTCACTCATACTTTGCATACTAAACGTTACCTTTTTAGTTAATACATTTATTTGTACTAACATATTCCTTGCTATTAGTCTACCTTAATCATAACGCATTATGATTGCTCCGGATATATATATATATATATTTATATATATATTTATATTAATGAGAAAACGAAGTTTATCAGCTCTTAAAACAGTCTAGTGAAATCAACAATCTCGCAGATATGGTTATTTTTCATAATAGTGCTAACATTATAGTGCCTAACTAAGTCCCGGTTAATAGGTAATTTACAATCATTGAAACTAAGATAGTTACATTCCGCTCTTGTTTTTATTCTCTTGCGTTTTAACAAATTTGTTATATAGTCCCATTAAATTCGGCCTAAATGTTAAAAATGTTCCATCCATGTGGGAAGCTGTATTGCAGCATAGAGTATTTTTTTATGCCGATAGACATTTAGACATAGCGTATAAATTTCTTGGCAATTTTGTTTGATCATTGTCCTTGGCATTATCCATTCCTATTATACGAAGCTACTTGTTACGCACAAATTATCTTACCTACGTTAAATACTTGGCACAGTTTCCGCCAAGAGATTGTATTTTAAAACAGCTTACGTAAGATCAAGCAAAAAGGTTAAAGGCTTCCTCTTTCATGTTTCTGGTGGTTAGTTTTTTCGTCGTCAGCTAGGAACACGAGTTAACATTATATTGCTGTATAGTGTGAACTCAACAAGCTATCTTCAGCTATGAATACATTAGGAGAAACTTTTGACATTTTCCTATATTCTGCACGTAATGTAACATTCAAAAGATTATAACCTCTACAAATATAGCAGCTGATGTCTGACTATACCACAAATAAATAAATCCATGTTGGCTATTTCCCTTGGGAAAACAACTACATTTTTAATTACATTTTGTAATCTAGACTTGAGGTTTTATCCGGATACGTGTCAAATTCATCTCATAACGTACTCTGTTAGTACTCAATGTACTCAAACGTTTTCCTAGTTTTCACGGACATGGAGACGAAAGGAAGGTGGCTGTTTATCCATCTTCCTATGAGGTAAGTCTCAGCAATTACTTAATAAATGTCACCATTAGGGTGAATGGCTGTAAAGACCATCAAATTGAAAACTAATTCATTCAAAAGTGCACATTACCATTACCCAAATTGACTTCCTCAATCTAGATACTCCTTACTAAAACGTTGTCAACATGGTGCTACCCTGGTCACCCTCTAAAAGTTCTTGTGAATTTTGGAACGCAACGCTTTCAAAGAGAGCTGCTTGGTTTACATTTAACGTACTCAATAAAGTTATAAATTATGTATGATTCGACTATATCGAGCTGTTTGGGTCAAAATTCTGTACAGAAATTGTACCTTTATTTTTCTATCGTTATCCCTTTGGTTGCATTGATAAGTTTGTGGTTAAAATCTGTTTCCCCTTGTAATAACTAGCATTCCAATTTAAAGAAGGACTATCAAAACGTTTCATTAGTGTCAACGAAAGATGGTCACGTTATTTTGTTTCAAGTGATCAATGAAAGAATGGCCAAAAACACCCTCGCCTCGACTGGAGATAAAATCAGCGAGTTTCAACTTTCATTGAATGTATGGAGTTGCTAACTTTGTCTATTACTAAACAAGGTGTAAGAGAAGTTGATCTCTAGCTGGAAATACTTATCTCATAAAGTAAATCTGATCATTCCATTCCTTTAGAGTGCAAAGAACATATGGTGCAATAATTAGTAACTACGTACATTTAGAAATGTCTGCTCACGATGGAAAGTGTAAAATAAACCGAATTACCAGGAGGCGAATCCAGTAGTTTTAGTTTACCCTGCAGTGGTCTATGGACTGCCCCATGGAGTATTTGGTCTGAATTCAAGTCTTAAGATCACGTATGCATAGGACTACCTTTACTTTGAATTGAATTCCCTCTGAGGGAAACACCGTACATTTTTATCACATTTGACATCACAGACTATAGGAGGATCATTTTTCATGTTTTCAGTAATAGAAACCAAATACGTACATCGACTCAGGCCTGACGAAGACCCAGCGTTTAGGAACCGTGCTGACACTGCGCAAATTGAAGTAATACGTCACCAAAATGAGTAGACACTTCCTGAACATATAGTTAAGAATACCTAAGATGTAGAAAAAGGGTGGTCGTGCGTTCCCTTTTGACAGGGTGTTTCATGAGCTCCTCACAAACTTAGGAAGGGTAATTCAAGCGCCTACGGACCCACGTTTCCTCTGAAAACTGTGCACCACTGTTCCTTGTTAACAGACCTCAAGACAGATTTAATCGTTATAATCCGAAGTTACTCAGCAATGCCAAACCTTTATTTCAATCAAAACCTTTCTTGGTTAGTTTCGCCAAATCCCACAAGTGAATGGTTTGCGCCTTCCAACAAAGTTTTACCACTAACCAGTGACGTCACTGAGAACCCATTGGCTGTTTCGAGGCATATGACTGGAATGAAAACATGGCAAGTGCTCCAGCTTATACCTATGGATGGGAGTATGGCCTACTACTTGAAGAAGAAATTAACATTCTTGATGACGTAACAAAAGCTGTCTTTCCCTTTAGGCGGTTTAGAGAAATGTGAAGATTGAACATTATTCTTGTCCTCGCTATCACTAAATCCCAATTTCAATGAGCTCAATTGACAGCATTTTTCGTAATTAAGAAAGCTAAAAGTCCATCTAAATATCGGAAATAAGCTGTCTACTTCAAGTGATTTAGGTCTTATGTTTCTTTACTGGATGTTAGGCAGCACTTCTGTTTTGAGAAAATGTTTAATTTACACAGAAGTCCCGAGTGGCTTAGTCGCGATATTTAATAAACAACAAAATAATTCATTGAGTTTCATACATCACAAGTTAAGTTAGTGGAACCCGTAAGGAAAAAGTAGTTCCATGTGGATCCTCACAAAAGAGAGCCTTAATCCTAAAGTTTGTAATACTAAATATGAAGGAGGGATAGATAATCGCTTTATCCGTGACAATTAGATTATAAGTTAGACTTTGTGTGAACAAAAACACTCGAAGAGCGCCTCTTTTTAGCCATAGTCTCTCGCTTACATACCTAATATACACAATATACCTAAAGGCCCTACTGGCCTATTCCAGTAGACATAGCCAAAGCAACAAAAAAGTCGCATTTCACTATAGTAAACTATCTTTTAAAAAATTTTTAAATTGTGAATCCAGATCACCACTAAAACTGATAATTTGATCATAGCCACATGTCCACCCTTTTCTGAAATTTCTTCACAACTTTTTGAGTTATGTTGTTAACAGACGAACAGACAGACAAAAAGACAAACATATGTACCCGAAAACATAACCTCCGCCTTGGCTGAGGCAATGCTTTGATTAATTTAATATCTGGTTGAGGCACCTTTCTTGTTGAACATTATGGCAGGAAGTGATAAGGTGATGATGACTATCTTAAAGATTATTAGGAAATGTGTCCATTGATATTGTGCGCACGACATCAGAATGACTCGGTTTGGTTAAGTTTGCTGACCTTTAACATTATATAAAGGTGCTACATAGCTGCATGAAAGATGGCATAGGTAATAAGTTTTAATATATGAACAGTTTATGTTTGGAGTGATTGTTTGCAGGTTTTATTCCAAACAGCAATATCTATTTTTTATTCAAAAATCATTTTGTTTTTCTTGAAGTAAAATGTATGACAGATAAATGACAATTTATACAGTGTTATGTTTAGTTATGTTTCCGGAATTCAATATGCAATACGATGATTCTACGAGAGACAATCATTTTGGACTGGATCTTCAGAGTGATTTTGTTCTTGAAATAATTAGGAGGGAATTGCTCCCTACATTTAAATATAAAATAGTGTAATTTGATTATTCCGAGTCAGAAGCATGCAAAAGAGCTGCTGAATAATGACAATATAGATAATTAGACTAAATTTAACAAACTAACTTGACTGTTTCAAAGACTAGTACAAGATCACAGAAGGTTGATACTCTTCAAACTTTCTTTGGTGGCAGACACCTGTTTCGTACGCATGGAAATACTTTAAGGGGTGGAGTTCAAAAGTACATTTCGACAGTTTCATAAAGACCACTTTGCAGAGCACAGTAATCTGAGGCAGTAAGAGAGTTTTGCTCAGTCTACTTGAACCATTGCTGTTTGGCAATTCCTTTATTGTTCAGTCTTGTAAAGAGCTTTTAGTACAAACAGAGCTTTCTTTCACTCATAAAATGTAGAATTACAGTTAAAGAGCTGAACCCAAGTTACCTGCCCTTCTTGAACGCCTTGGAACATCAAAAGTACTTTGCTATTTCGGTCCAAATTTTGAAAACTTTGTGTTGATTTTATTTGGTCCAAACTTGAGCTTCTACCTCTGACTCAAATAGATATTGAGCAGCAAAATGCAACAGTTAGTAGCATTTTCTTCACACGCAAAAAAACGCAGTGATATTTGATTACGTTATTTGACAACTGCAGTGATGCCCCTTGGCAATTTGTGGAATAAGTCACAATAATCTTATTACATGTTATATACACTTGTGTAAGCCTCAAAAATAGTACTAGAAAATGATATATATTAAATGTCAACATGATTGATATACCTTATAGTTTAACGTAACAGCCATTATCATTTAGATTGTGCATCAGATACAGTTATATTTATGTTGTTTGAAAACATACCTTAAAGTTTCATAGCAGCCCTCTTCAACACATCACTGCGAAGCAAAACCTGAATACAGGTCAATGTAAAAACGAAAGTATTTCTTCAAGGTAAATTAGTAATACCATAAGTCGAAACTAAAAATAATGCTTACATACTAAATAACCTTGATGGCAAATTTTGTAGAAAGACTTTAATGAAACTTCGATATTCTTTGTAAGTTCTTCTTTATCGATTTACGGTTAGTGATGACTAACTAATAAGCTCCTCGTTTCATTTAACGTTATGCCCCGTTTTTCGAGGTAGTACGCTTTCTGGTTTGAAAAATAAAGAATATCGTCTTCACGGTAGAAATGTATGGGAGGTTAACGCATTAATGATCAAACCGTCTCAGCGCATTTGTATTTAATTACTACGATATTTAATTTCTACCACCATCTAATGACTTCACAATTTCTATTTACTATTATGCACGAAACAGTCCCTCAGCTTTGACTTTAAATTCCTAACTATACAACTAACTATACACTATATCTCTCAAACACTAACAAAAAAACTATACTGGTTATATACTCCGGTCACCTCATCACAAATTCGAAACGCTCTTAAACTTTTAGTGAAACCTATCCGCGTTTTCAGACATAAATTATGGAAGAAAACTTACTTCATCGGTCAGTGTTATTGTTAAAGTATGAATTTGTGAGTTTGATGTTCATCATTTTAGAGTATTTTCTTATCCAAAGTATTGATAATTTAACAACTTCTCAAAATAATTTGCTTAAAGAAATTCCAGGTAAACAGAGGACGATGAATGAATCAGAAAAATCCGTAGAAAGGTGAATCAATCAATTCTACACGTGACTAATTCAACCAATGAAATGTAGCGCGTGTCGTGTGAACCTGTCTAGTACAAACGTACATATAACCCGGTCGCATATTCGCGCCAAAAAGTAAAGCAAACAATTTTAACCCTTGAAAATCGCCTTGAAAATTTGCGACATTGCGCTAAAATCATACTTAAAAGCTTTTTTCGTCTGACACTCCTCA